>JASTWF010000561.1:34482-308632 GCA_030390025.1 Squalus acanthias
CACACTGAATAAACCACACAGATACCTCACCCTCACACTGAATAAATCACAAATATACTTCACCCTCACACTGAATAAACCACACAGATATCTCACCGTCACACTGAATAAACCACACATATACCTCACCCACACAATGAATAAACCACACAGATACCTCACCCACACACTGAATAAACAAGACAACTACCTCACCCTCACACTGAATAAACCACACAGATACCTCACCTCACACTGAATAAATCACACAGATACTTCACCCTCACACTGAATAAACCACACAGATTCCTCACCATCACACTGAATAAACCACACACATACCTCACCCTCACTCTGAATAAACCACACAGATACCTCACCCACACACTGAATAAACCACACAGATACCTCACCCTCACACTGAATAAACCACACAGATACCTCACCCTCACACTGAATAAACCACACAGATACCTCACCCTCACGATGTGATAAACCACACAGATTCCTTACCCTCACACTGAATAAATCACACAGATACCTCACCCTCACACTGAATAAACCACGCAGATACCTCACCCTCACACTGAATAACCCACACAGACACTTCACTCTCACACTGCCATAAATCACACACATACCTCACCCTCACACTGAATAAACCACACAGATTCCTCACCCACACACTGAATAAACCACACAGATTCCTCACCGTCACACTGAATAAACCACACAGATACCTCACCCACACACTGAATAAACCACACAGATACCTCACCCTCACACTGAATAAATCACAAATATACTTCACCCTCACACTGAATAAACCACACAGATATCTCACCGTCACACTGAATAAACCACACAGATACCTCACCCACACAATGAATAAACCACACAGATACCTCACCCACACACTGAATAAACAAGACAACTACCTCACCCTCACACTGAATAAACCACACAGATACCTCACCTCACACTGAATAAATCACACAGATACTTCACCCTCACACTGAATAAACCACACAGATTCCTCACCATCACACTGAATAAACCACACACATACCTCACCCTCACTCTGAATAAACCACACAGATACCTCACCCACACACTGAATAAACCACACAGATACCTCACCCTCACACTGAATAAACCACACAGATACCTCACCCTCACACTGAATAAACCACACAGATACCTCACCCTCACGATGTGATAAACCACACAGATTCCTTACCCTCACACTGAATAAACCACACAGATACCTCACCCTCACACTGAATAAACCACATAGATACCTCACCCTCACACTGTATAAACCAGAAAGATACCTCACCTCACACTGTGATAAACCACACAGATACTCATCCTCACACTGTGATAAACCACACAGATACCTCACCCTCACACTGAATAAAACACACAGATACCTCACCCTCACACTGATAAACCACACAGATACCTCACCCGCACACTGAATAAACCACACAGATACCTCACCGTCACACTGAATAAACCACACAGATACCTCACCCTCACACTGAATAAACCACACAGATACCTCACCCTCACACTGATAAATCACAAAGCTACCTTCACACTCACACTGAATAAACCACACAGATACCTCACCTCACACTGAATAAACCACACAGATTCCTCACCGTCACACTGAATAAACCACACAGATACCTCACCCACACACTGAATAAACCACACAGATACCTCACCCTCACAGTGAATAAACCTCAGAACCACACAGATACTCCTCCCTCACACTGAATAAACCACACAGATACCTCACCCTCACACTGAATAAACCACACAGATACCTCACCCTCACACTGAATAAACCACACAGATACCTCACCCTCACACTGAATAAACCACACAGATACCTCACCCTCACACTGAATAAACCACACAGATACCTCACCCTCACACTGAATAAACCACACAGATACCTCACCCTCACACTGAATAAACCACACAGATACCTCACCTCACACTGAATAAACCACACAGATACCTCACCCTCACACTGAATAAACCACACAGATACCTCACCCTCACACTGAATAAACCACACAGATACCTCACCCTCACACTGAATAAACCACACAGATACCTCACCCTCACACTGAATAAACCACACAGATACCTCACCCTCACACTGAATAAACCACACAGATACCTCACCCTCACACTGAATAAACCACACAGATACCTCACCCTCACACTGAATAAACCACACAGATACCTCACCCTCACACTGAATAAACCACACAGATACCTCACCCTCACACTGAATAAACCACACAGATACCTCACCCTCACACTGAATAAACCACACAGATACCTCACCCTCACACTGAATAAACCACACAGATACCTCACCCTCACACTGAATAAACCACACAGATACCTCACCCTCACACTGAATAAACCACACAGATACCTCACCCTCACACTGAATAAACCACACAGATACCTCACCCTCACACTGAATAAACCACACAGATACCTCACCCTCACACTGAATAAACCACACAGATACCTCACCCTCACACTGAATAAACCACACAGATACCTCACCCTCACACTGAATAAACCACACAGATACCTCACCCTCACACTGAATAAACCACACAGATACCTCACCCTCACACTGTGATAAACCACACAGATACCTCACCCTCACACTGAATAAACCACACAGATACCTCACCCTCACACTGAATAAACCACACAGATACCTCACCCTCACACTGAATAAACCACACAGATACCTCACCCTCACACTGAATAAACCACACAGATACCTCACCCTCACACTGAATAAACCACACAGATACCTCACCCTCACACTGAATAAACCACACAGATACCTCACCCTCACACTGAATAAACCACACAGATACCTCACCCTCACACTGAATAAACCACACAGATACCTCACCCTCACACTGAATAAACCACACAGATACCTCACCCTCACACTGAATAAACCACACAGATACCTCACCCTCACACTGAATAAACCACACAGATACCTCACCCTCACACTGAATAAACCACACAGATACCTCACCCTCACACTGAATAAACCACACAGATACCTCACCCTCACACTGAATAAACCACACAGATACCTCACCCTCACACTGAATAAACCACACAGATACCTCACCCTCACACTGAATAAACCACACAGATACCTCACCCTCACACTGAATAAACCACACAGATACCTCACCCTCACACTGAATAAACCACACAGATACCTCACCCTCACACTGAATAAACCACACAGATACCTCACCCTCACACTGAATAAACCACACAGATACCTCACCCTCACACTGAATAAACCACACAGATACCTCACCCTCACACTGAATAAACCACACAGATACCTCACCCTCACACTGAATAAACCACACAGATACCTCACCCTCACACTGTGATAAACCACACAGATACCTCACCCTCACACTGAATAAACCACACAGATACCTCACCCTCACACTGAATAAACCACACAGATACCTCACCCTCACACTGAATAAACCACACAGATACCTCACCCTCACACTGATAAACCACACAGATACCTCACCCTCACACTGATAAACCACACAGATACCTCACCCTCACACTGAATAAACCACACAGATACCTCACCCTCACACTGAATAAACCACACAGATACCTCACCCTCACACTGAATAAACCACACAGATACCTCACCCTCACACTGTGATAAACCACACAGATACCTCACCCTCACACTGAGATAAACCACACAGATACCTCACCCTCACACTGAATAAACCACACAGATACCTCACCCTCACACTGAATAAACCACACAGATACCTCACCCTCACACTGAATAAACCACACAGATACCTCACCCTCACACTGAATAAACCACACAGATACCTCACCCTCACACTGAATAAACCACACAGATACCTCACCCTCACACTGAATAAACCACACAGATACCTCACCCTCACACTGAATAAACCACACAGATACCTCACCCTCACACTGAATAAACCACACAGATACCTCACCCTCACACTGAATAAACCACACAGATACCTCACCCTCACACTGAATAAACCACACAGATACCTCACCCTCACACTGTGATAAACCACACAGATACCTCACCCTCACACTGAATAAACCACACAGATACCTCACCCTCACACTGAATAAACCACACAGATACCTCACCCTCACACTGAATAAACCACACAGATACCTCACCCTCACACTGAATAAACCACACAGATACCTCACCCTCACACTGAATAAACCACACAGATACCTCACCCTCACACTGTGATAAACCACACAGATACCTCACCCTCACACTGAATAAACCACACAGATACCTCACCCTCACACTGAATAAACCACACAGATACCTCACCCTCACACTGAATAAACCACACAGATACCTCACCCTCACACTGAATAAACCACACAGATACCTCACCCTCACACTGAATAAACCACACAGATACCTCACCCTCACACTGAATAAACCACACAGATACCTCACCCTCACACTGAATAAACCACACAGATACCTCACCCTCACACTGAATAAACCACACAGATACCTCACCCTCACACTGAATAAACCACACAGATACCTCACCCTCACACTGAATAAACCACACAGATACCTCACCCTCACACTGAATAAACCACACAGATACCTCACCCTCACACTGAATAAACCACACAGATACCTCACCCTCACACTGAATAAACCACACAGATACCTCACCCTCACACTGTGATAAACCACACAGATACCTCACCCTCACACTGTGATAAACCACACAGATACCTCACCCTCACACTGAATAAACCACACAGATACCTCACCCTCACACTGAATAAACCACACAGATACCTCACCCTCACACTGAATAAACCACACAGATACCTCACCCTCACACTGAATAAACCACACAGATACCTCACCCTCACACTGAATAAACCACACAGATACCTCACCCTCACACTGAATAAACCACACAGATACCTCACCCTCACACTGAATAAACCACACAGATACCTCACCCTCACACTGAATAAACCACACAGATACCTCACCCTCACACTGAATAAACCACACAGATACCTCACCCTCACACTGAATAAACCACACAGATACCTCACCCTCACACTGAATAAACCACACAGATACCTCACCCTCACACTGAATAAACCACACAGATACCTCACCCTCACACTGAATAAACCACACAGATACCTCACCCTCACACTGAATAAACCACACAGATACCTCACCCTCACACTGAATAAACCACACAGATACCTCACCCTCACACTGAATAAACCACACAGATACCTCACCCTCACACTGTGATAAACCACACAGATACCTCACCCTCACACTGAATAAACCACACAGATACCTCACCCTCACACTGAATAAACCACACAGATACCTCACCCTCACACTGTGATAAACCACACAGATACCTCACCCTCACACTGAATAAACCACACAGATACCTCACCCTCACACTGATAAACCACACAGATACCTCACCCTCACACTGAATAAACCACACAGATACCTCACCCTCACACTGTGATAAACCACACAGATACCTCACCCTCACACTGAATAAACCACACAGATACCTCACCCTCACACTGAATAAACCACACAGATACCTCACCCTCACACTGAATAAACCACACAGATACCTCACCCTCACACTGAATAAACCACACAGATACCTCACCCTCACACTGTGATAAACCACACAGATACCTCACCCTCACACTGTGATAAACCACACAGATACCTCACCCTCACACTGAATAAACCACACAGATACCTCACCCTCACACTGTGATAAACCACACAGATACCTCACCCTCACACTGAATAAACCACACAGATACCTCACCCTCACACTGATAAACCACACAGATACCTCACCCTCACACTGAATAAACCACACAGATACCTCACCCTCACACTGAATAAACCACACAGATACCTCACCCTCACACTGAATAAACCACACAGATACCTCACCCTCACACTGATAAACCACACAGATACCTCACCCTCACACTGAATAAACCACACAGATACCTCACCCTCACACTGAATAAACCACACAGATACCTCACCCTCACACTGAATAAACCACACAGATACCTCACCCTCACACTGAATAAACCACACAGATACCTCACCCTCACACTGAATAAACCACACAGATACCTCACCCTCACACTGAATAAACCACACAGATACCTCACCCTCACACTGAGATAAACCACACAGATACCTCACCCTCACACTGAATAAACCACACAGATACCTCACCCTCACACTGAATAAACCACACAGATACCTCACCCTCACACTGAATAAACCACACAGATACCTCACCCTCACACTGAATAAACCACACAGATACCTCACCCTCACACTGAATAAACCACACAGATACCTCACCCTCACACTGTGATAAACCACACAGATACCTCACCCTCACACTGAATAAACCACACAGATACCTCACCCTCACACTGAATAAACCACACAGATACCTCACCCTCACACTGAATAAACCACACAGATACCTCACCCTCACACTGAATAAACCACACAGATACCTCACCCTCACACTGAATAAACCACACAGATACCTCACCCTCACACTGAATAAACCACACAGATACCTCACCCTCACACTGAATAAACCACACAGATACCTCACCCTCACAATGTGATAAACAACACAGATGCCTCACCCTCACACTGAATAAACCACACAGATACCTCACCCACACACTCTGATAAACCACACAGACACCTCACCCTCACACTGTGATAAACCACACAGATACCTCACCCGCACACTGAATAAACCACACAGATACCTCACCCTCACACTGAATAAACCACAGTTACCTCACCCTCACACTGAATAAACCACACAGATACCTCACCCTCACACTGAATAAACCACACAGTTACCTCACCCTCACACTGAATAAACCACACAGATACCTCACCCTCACACTGAATAAACCACACAGATACCTCACCCTCACAGTGACATAATCCACAGATACCTCACCCTCACACTGAATAAACCACACAGATACCTCACCCTCACACTGAATAAACCACACAGATACCTCACCCTCAAACTGCCATAAACCATACAGATACCTCAGCCTCACACTGTGATAAACCAAACAGTTATCTCACCCTCACGCTGTGATAAACCACACAGATACCTCACCCTCACACTGAATAAACCACACAGATACCTCAGCCTCACTCTGTGATAAACCACACAGATACCTCACCCTCACACTGAATAAACCACACAGATACCTCACCCTCACACTAAATAAACCACACAGATACCTCACCCTCACACTGAATAAACCACACAGATACCTCACCCTCACACTGTGATAAACCACACAGATACCTCACCCTCACACTGTGGTAAACCACACAGATACCTCACCCTCACACTGTGATAAACCACACAGATACCTCACCTGCACACTGAATAAACCACACAGATACCTCACCCTTCTCACTGATAAACCACACAGATACCTCACCCTCACACTGTGATAAACCACACAGATACCTCACCCTCACACTGTGATAAACCACACAGATACCTCACCCTTACACTGACATAATCCACGCAGATACCTCACCCTCACTCTGAATAAACCACACAGATACCTCACCCTCACACTGAATAAACCACACAGATACCTCACCCTCACACTGAATAAACCACACAGATACCTCACCGTCACACTGAATAAACCAAAAAGATACCTCACCCTCACACTGTGATAAACTACACAGATACCTCACCCTCACACTGCCATAAACCACACAGATACCTCACCCTCACACTGAATAAACCGCACAGATACCTCACCCTCACACTGAATAAACCACACAGATACCTCACCCTCACACTGAATAAACCACAGAGATACCTCACCCTCACACTGTGATAAACCATACAGATACCTCACTCTCCCACTGCCATCAACCACACAGATACCTCACCCTCAAACTGTGAAAAACCACACAGATACTGTGGTAACACAATACAGCTTCCTGTGACTCGAACTTTATTGCATCACTTCCTGTGATTAGTCCATGATAAATACTGGACTGAGCAGTTGGATCCTGGAGAGGCATAGAGTAAGACCTCTTTTGTATGTAGCACCTTTTTCGTTGATTAAAGCTTACTTTAAGTTCACCACGCGTAAGGCTCATTCTTACGACAATTTAATCAACTTTGAAAAACTTCGCACTCTAACTTTTTGGACGAACTCGGAACTAAGGATCCGGGGAATCACCCATCATGGAAAACATCCTTAAACCATCGCGTCTTGACTTGGACCCAAACACCCCAGCAGCCGGTAAGGTGTGGAAACACTGGAATCGCACGTTTGACAATTTTCTCCAATATTGCAAGGCTGATGATGACACAAAGTTGCGGATACTCATCAACTGTGTCACTCCGAATGTATTTCAGTATGTTGAGGAATGGGGCAGTTACGAGGAGGCAATTCGGACGCTTAAAAGACTATATACTAAGACACCGAATGAGGTCTATGCCAGACATCTACTAGCTACAGCCCAACAAGGGCCGGAGGAATCCATTGATAAATTCCTCCAAGAGCTTCGCAGACTTAGTATGGACTGTAACTTTCAGGCGGCCTCAGCTGAGCTGTACCGTGAAGAAATGATCCGTGATGCTTTCATCTGTGGGCTTGCCTCCCCATTTATACGCCAGCGTCTACTGGAAAGTAAGACACTTGAGCTTCAGAGAGCTTATGACATGGCTTGCTCTCTAGATCTGGCAAAAAGAAATGCAGACCTTTATACAGTGCCCAGACCTCGGTCTGCTGCCTTAACTACAGTCAGGCAATTTAAGAGGCCACAGGTGAACTCTATTAGGGAGGACTTTATCCCTGACGATCAATCTGATGACTTCACTGATGAAGAGGATGATGACCCCACTGTGGCAGCCTCTTGGCAATCTAAGAAATGCTTCTTTTGTGGTGATGAGTTTCACCCTCGGAAATTCTGCCCTGCTCGCAATGCGTTTTGCAGTCATTGCAACAAAAAGGGTCATTTTGCAAAGGTTTGCCTATCAAGAGCCTCTACGAGGGCTTATCAAGCTAAGTCCTACCGAACTGCCCCGGTAAGGGCCTATCAAGATGTTCCGGCTAAAATCTATCGTGCTTCCTCTCGGGTTTTCTCTCGAAGAAACACACCTGGAGTTTCAGCCACTCTTTGTGCAACGACACCAATTACAGCTGCTTGTCCTCAGAACCTATTCCATGCAGCTACAAAAGCATCAATTAATGGACATACTTTAGATGCCTTAATTGACTCAGGTAGCACTGATAGTTTCATTAGGGAACAGATTGTTGCAGAGTTAAAGCTACATGTTTTCCCATCGGACCAGGCAATTGCGATGGCTCAGTCATCACTTAATACCAGAATTTCTGGCTTTTGTATGGTTGAAATAACACTTAATGGTCGCAGGTATCCCTCCACCCGGCTTTCGGTGCTCAAGGACTTATGTAGTGATCTTATCTTAGGGCTGGATTTTCAAAAGCAGCATAAGAAGCTCACCATTGAGTTCGGCGGATCCAAACCTGAACTCACTATTTCTAATATACGACCTCGATTACCGTTCTGTACATTGTCAGTAGCTTCACTGGATGAACCCTCACTGTTTACCAGTATCCCTCCTCGATGCAAACCGATTATAACAAAGTCACGACGTTTCAGTCAGGAAGACCAGTCTTTTATTGTGGCTGAGATTTCTCGGCTTTTAGCAGAGGATATCATCGAGCCTTGTTCGTCGCCATGGCGCGCCCAGGTCGTTATTGTTAAGAACCCTCTACAACCTCACAAGAAACGGCTGTGCATTGACTATTCACAGACCATCAATCAATATACGGACTTGGACGCATACCCATTGCCGCGCATCGATGATATGGTTAATAAACTGGCTGAGTACACGGTGTTCTCAACATATGATCTGAAAAGTGCCTATCATCAGGTACCCTTGAAGGTCTCAGACAAGCAGTATACGGCCTTTGAAGCCAATGGACGGCTGTATCAATTTCGTCGCCTCCCCTTTGGGGTCACTAATGGAGTGGCTGTCTTCCAGCGAGCAATGGATGACCTGGTCAAACAGGAAGACTTGAAGGATACGTTTCCTTATCTGGACAATATTACTGTCGCAGGTCGCAATCAGCGGGAACATGACGCCAATCTCCAACGATTTTGGGATGCACTCCAGCACCGTAATTTGACATTAAATGCGGCTAAATCCATTGAGTCACAACCAACCATCAACATCCTTGGCTATTGTGTGGGCAATGGCATCATTAAACCTGACCCTGAAAGGCTTCGCCCACTCCAAGAACTCCCGCCACCTAAGAATCCGGCCTCCTTGCGCCGGGCCCTCGGCCTGTTTGCATACTATGCTAAATGGATTCCTAACTTCTCGGACTGAATCCAACCTCTACTGAAGGCCAGCACATTCCCACTAGACACAGCGGCTGTTGCAGCCTTTAACCTCCTGAAAAAACAGTTGGAGAAAGCGGCTCTTCACTCCATCGATGAGAGTCTTCCTTTTGTTGTTGAGTGTGATGCCTCGGAGGTGGCGATCTCGGCCACTCTGAATCAGGAAGGTCGTCCGGTGGCATTTTTGTCCAGGACTTTTCAAGGGGCTGAGCTACATTATCCTCCAGTCGAGAAAGAAGCTACAGCCATCATAGAGGCAGTACGGAAGTGGACTCATCTCCTAGCTCGCCAGCACTTTACCTTAATCACGGACCAGCGATCGGTCGCCTTCATGCTCGATAATCGAAAACGGACCAAAATTAAAAATAATAAAATCCAGCTTTGGCGGCTGGAATTGGCCTCTTTTGGTTACACCATCCACTATCGACCTGGCAAGGAGAATGTGGCTCCGGATACCCTCACACGAGCATTCTGCTCCGCCATGGCACCCTCTACGCTTGTAGACATCCATGATGGGTTGTGTCATCCGGGCGTTACTCGCATGCTACACTTCGTGCGGTCCCGAAATCTCCCATTCTCTACCGGGGATGTAAAGAAGATGTGCTCGGACTGCAGAGTCTGTGCGGAATTGAAACCTCAGTTTTTCCGCCCCTTGGGTGGTATACTCATACATGCGACCCAGCCAATACAACGGCTTAGCATCGATTTTAAGGGGCCGTTGCCCTCTTCAACTCGCAACACTTATCTATTGACCATGGTCGATGAGTATTCCCGTTTTCCGTTTGCCTTTCCCTGCCCCAATATGCTGACGACCACGGTTATCAGCTGCCTTGAGCAGGTATTTGCTTTCTGTGGCATGGCATCCTATGTTCATTCGGATCGGGGCCCTTCTTTTATGTCAGGAGAACTCAAGGCCTATCTCTCGGAACGGGGTATTGCTGCCAGCAGAACGACGCCTTATCATCCGGTCGGGAATGGGCAAGTCGAGCGTTTTAACGCTATCATCTGGAATGCGGTACGTCTGGCTTTGAGATCTCGGGGCCTACCCAACCAGCAATGGGAAGCAGTACTTCCAGACGCATTACACTCCACACGGTCCCTCCTTTCGACCGCCACAAATACGACGCCTCATGAACGGTTCTTCCGATTTCAGCGTCACTCATCCTATGGGATATCTCTCCCGTCGTGGCTGACTGCACCGGGACCAGTGCTACTCCGAAGATATGTCCGGGCGTCTAAGAATGACCCCCTGGTAGATGAGGTTGAGCTCACTGACGTCAACCCTACCTACGCCTATATTCGGTATCCTGACGGTCGGGAATCTACCGTGTCATTGCGGGATCTGGCTCCCTGCCCGCCGAAACATAGAGGGACACCAGGGAATGATATTGTACCAGGCACATCTCTGGGCTCGCCAGGTGCCTCTCATCACGATCTGGATCTGACGCCGGCTGGTACCTCACTCCAGCGTGCCGACCAGGGGCAGACTGACTATGAGCCCGTCGGGGCTCGCACACGCAGCCACGATCCACCCCGTACCATACGCTCGGAAACGGATCTGCCACAGCCCTGCCCGACACCCGTTCGGGCACCAGTGCACAGTCAGGATCGTCCTGACCCCTCACAGAGCGGGCTGGATCACTCGGACTCTGGTCCACGGCCCGCGGCGGGTAAACGGGCTAGGGGCCCTCTACCGCTACGAGAACCCAAACGGGTGCGGCTCTCCCTCGTCCGGCGGCTACGAAATGGAGGGAGCATCCCGGCCTCCTAATCTTTTGGGGGGGGAGAATGTGGTAACACAATACAGCTTCCTGTGACTCGAACTTTATTGCATCACTTCCTGTGATTAGTCCAGGATAAATACTGGACTGAGCAGTTGGATCCTGGAGAGGCATAGAGTAAGACCTCTTTTGTATGTAGCACCTTTTTAGTTGATTAAAGCTTACTTTAAGTTCACCACGCGTAAGGCTCATTCTTACGACAGATACCTTACCCTCACATTGAATAAACCACACAGATACCTCCCCTCACTCAGTCATTAGCGCACATTCCAATTTCACATCACAATTAGTGCAGAAACTCAATCCTCAGTGTCATTAAACCACTCATTCCAATCACACACCAACTTCAAATCCTTGGAGCGATCCCCTCTTGTTGCACTTGAGCAACAAATATATAATTCTGCAGATCTCTCCTTTTACTCTCCTCACTGCAGATTGCATCCTCACCTAAAACAAAATTCATTCACAATCTCCACCATATTGCAGTGTCAGCCTGTATTGCGTGCATAATGCCTAGAGTTGGATTTGACCCCACCGCTTTCTGACATACAAGCAAGAGCAGTGCTACTGAGACAAGCTAACATTTTATTCAAGTTTTATTGAAGTATCCAAGAATCAATAAGGTGAATGTAGCAGGATAAAGCCAGGATAGGAGAACCAGAGTATGTCGTTAGAACGCAAAGAAGTCACAAACTAAATTTAACTCAAAATAAATTCTTCATGCTCCGAATCTTCTACTTATGGAATAAATTGCTGCCTCGTGCAAAACATACTGAATAAGGAGAAACATTCAAAATGGAACTGTATCAATTTCTGATTCAACAAACAGTAGAGGGATATGAGCCCACGTTGACTGTCAAAAGGTTCAATTTGCTTGGCGGCTATGTCTAATATTAGCCAAGTTCTGTTCAAGCTGTGACTTCCCTTTTTTAATGATTTGGAATAATGAAAAACCAAATATTATTTTTTGCTTTTTTCAAAAAGTGAACCTTTATAATCAAACTGAGAGATGTTAGTACTTGGAAATGGTGTTTGTTCCCATTTCAGGCACCCCAGTGTCCACATTAAGCGCTTCTAGGTCAGGAAAATCACAGGTAGCTACAGAATGAGCTTGTTCCCCAATAATGTACATTAGCTCTCCCCCTCATTGTATCAGCCTGACATTATCATCCCTCACACCGGCTATCCTCTTCTCTGAAAGAGATTACCAAAGTCGGAACAGTTTTACCAATGGACCAATGCTTGCACAATAGTCCCTACAGCCCGTAAAGAGAGAAGACCATCATTCTATTAGTCTGCGTTGGATTAGTCTAGTTGCTCCCAGAGGTAAAAGGGCAACTAACCAACCACATTGCACAATGCTAAAGGCTGTTCTTTTCAATGCAGTGTTGTATTTTGCACTGTTGAGGCACACTGTTTTACCCAGTCCAGGATTTAAAGGTATGATTTACAAGCAAGTGTGCCTATTTTCTATGAAATATTGTATTGCAATGATTTCAATCAGTTCAATCTGACCCATGATTTAAACTGTATTCCAGTTGAGCCAATGCTCACTTTAGCAGAGCATTTTACAGATAATTTACTTGTGCTGCAAAAAAGAGTCTTTCCCTTGTGGAGCTCGAAGGGACGGGGAAAAGGGACAACAAAATTCAATTGGAAAATCACAGCAACAAATTGAAATTTATTTTAAAAGGACAGAAGGCATTGCAAATCAAAGATTTATGTTGCATTGTCAGGAGAAGGTTTTCATAATATCTACCTTTGTTTTACTGTCCAATATCTTGGGCAGAAGGGAATAGAATCCTATAAACTTCTTATGTAAAATGGGACTCAAAGTAAATAAAATGACAGCCACAAAGTCAGAAATAATTTTTTTCTCTTTTACAATGTAAAACTTTTTCAGCCATCGCAAAGATCAATCCTCTGAGTACGGAATGCTCTGTAGTATTTTTAAAATGCATATATAAGTGTTTGCTTGGCTCTTATCTCTGCATTCGATGGTTGTATATTCTATCCCCACTCCAGGAGTTAAGTATATAACCTGGGCTGACACTTCAATGTTGCATTGTTGAAAGTGATGCCTTTCCAATAAAGCATTAAAGCATCTGTCTCTTCAAGTGGACTTAAAAAGTTCTCTGATGCTCACTGTATATTATTCAAATTGGTATCTGCTACATGTTCCATTGAAAACTCCTCTGTAAACATCTTCCTATTGACTATTTGAAAAGGAACAAAGTTTTTTTTTAAATAGTCAATTGAATACATACCTGTTGTTTTGCGTTCTATAAGCTTCAGACAGTGTTTTAAGCTGAGAGAATGCACACTTTTCCTCATGGTAATTGTAGTGCATTTTTCAAAGAAAGCACAAGTTGAATTTTGAAACCAAGAGAAAGCCTCTAATTATCTCGCCTTTGTTTCATTGACAGTTCGAAAATGTAAATATTCTAATTGCTTACACCTGTGAGACAGAGGGGGTAGAAATTAGTTCGCATTGCTATCTGGGTGCAGAGAATGATCCCTGGGCTGAAACAGGTAGGTCTGAGGCCTGATTGAAAGGGGACTCATGGAGAGCTAAGAGGTAAGTGACAGCAGAGTGATGGTGAGGGTTGTGTGGTTAGGCCAAAAGGGAAGAAGTGGAGGTAGTGATGATAGTAAGGGAGTGCTGGTAAGAGAAGGAAGTAATGGGAAGACGAAGGAGTAGGGGATGCAATGAGAGCGAGGAGGTTGGGGAAGCACAAGTAAAGAGGGAACATGAGAAGTTAGTTGCTGAGGGCCACATTTTCCTTGAAACCCTCATGGGAAATGTAGCCTTCATCCACCCACCACTTCCCACCCAAAAGAAAAGAAAAAGACAGAGAGGGAGAAGCAAAAGAGGGCAGAAAGAAAAGCAAAAATACTAAGGAAGGGAGAAGGGGAGATGTAAGCGAGGAAAATCTGGAAGGTAAAATAGAACTAACAGACTCAGGTGTTACCCAGATCAATAGTTTTATTACGAGTGCACACGGGAGAACTATCTCAGCTACCCGTAGCTAGAGACATCGTTCTCAAGGGAAAAAGTGGCAATACAGCTTAGTTTATACAGTTTATTAGACAACACCCACTTATTGCTAATGGGGGTGTATACATGATAATATTGACACTTCATTGGTTTACATGATTAATCAATCAACTATTAGGCCTGTCCTTTGAACTCGAGTACCCTCTGGATATGTCAGTAAGAAGCTTATGGACTGCAGAGGCTTCATTCTAACTTCTGTATTCCTGAGCTATCTCTTACTCTTCTGATCAGTATGGGAAGGTCTCTTCAGCCGAGACATGACTGGAGGACTACAAAGCCACATTGAGTGATGTGTCTTGTAGACTACTCTTCAAGGCCTTCCTTGCTGCCTATTCATCAATTGCTCCTTTGTACTCTTATCTCTTCCAAGAACAGGTCCCTTTTTAAACAGTTACTCAGTGTAACCACAAGCCACACTTCAGAATGTCTTTGGTCAGCTAAATTTATTTATGTTAGTTTTAAAAAGGGTTAATGTAGCCAAGTATCCCACGGTGCTTTGCGTTTGTTTTCCAGCCTAACAAGACTGAATGGTACCTTTCAGACATATTATACCGGTCAAATATTGAGGCCCACCCCTTTATATCCCCTAAACCAAATTTTATCCTAACAGGAGAGAAGACAGAAAGCAGAAGGAAAGAGAAAAACAGTAGCACAAAGACAACAGGTATTTTTTGAACAAAATCAAAATACTGCGGATGCTGGAAATCTGAAATAGAAACAGAAAATGCTGGAAATACTCAGCAGGTCAGGCAGCATCTGTGGAGAGAGAAACAGAGTCGATGACCTTTCGTCAGGTATTTTTTGAGATCATATTCGTTGATTTACCATGCAACATCATCGGAGATTCGCTAGTTTGAAGAAAAACTCCGAGCCAACCAGCATCATGTTGAAAGGTGCAATAAATACATGTAGCAGTTCTTGTTCTTCTTCTTTCTTAAAGATTCAGGGCAGGCAGGAGCTGGAGATGCACCCATAGTGGCAAGTGTGCCACTGCCCCGTGTAAATTAGGCGGCCTACCCCTGACCCTGTAAATTCTGGCAGGGTCAAGGCTGGAAGGCGCCAGCACAACCGATGGGATAAGGTCCTGTGGATTTTCAGGGCCATTGTCTCTAATTAACATTGCTATCGCTCCTCCCTTTCTTCCTTCCCTATCCCTCCTCAAAGTTCCATGCCTAGATATATTGATCCAGACTCAGCTGCTGTCAAATTTCAATTATTGCTATTATGTCATGATTCCCTATTTTAATCAATTGCCAGGAATTTCCTTGAGGGTTCTCCCAATAATCTGGTGTAACTTCGGTGGAAGTTTAACAGAAAGCCCGTTTACATATCTATCCAGGATTTTCGCTGATCTTTCCCCGAATTTATGGCGGCCAATACAGAGAATCACCCCGAGGAAATTCTCGGCGAATGACTTTACGTTCCCCAATACTCCGTGCATTAATATATATTGTAGCTTTACACTGACCATGCTGCATTTCCACCGAACCTTCTATTCAGCCACATGTTGATGGACATATATCCCTCCAGGAAACTTCCAAATCTTCACATAATATTGACTCCTACTTAACAGCACAGACTGTTCTCTCTGTTCCCATAGTAATACACTTCCAATTTCATCCATTTGCCTTTGGTGAATGCAGACAGGCTATTGAGTCACCTCCACTCTCTTCTTCATCCCTCAGTAGTACAACAGATCTAGGGCTAGCAGTCTACTGCTGAAAGACTAGCTGTCTCAGAGGACAGCTTGATTTGTTAATATTTGCGGATGGCGGAGGATCAGGTTTAAGCCACCTCTGTGAAAATTACACACCAAGATGTAACTAACCTTGTGTTCCCATTGCTTTAGAAATTGTAACCCACCTAATCCCAGTCTGTGAGCTTTATTGACTAAAACGATTGCACAATTTACTTTTATTTACCATTTCATTAAGCCAAATTGACTTTCATTTAGTGGCCTGTAACATGCATGGGTTAGCGCACTGCCTTACGGTGCTGTTAGAGAGATCTCTGTTACCAGGCTAATGACTGGATTCAGCATGAAATACTAAGCTCAGAAATCAATGCTTGCATTTTCTTCCCAAGTTTGCTCATTGAACAAGGCAAGGACAAGAGTATCAGGGAAAAATAGACAGTATTACGTAAGAACATTTAATAGTATTTTTAAGAATAGAAAAGGCCATTAGCCCCAACATGTCTGCCCTTCAATCCTAGCTTTTGCAGTATCTCTTCAAAAACGTATTTAATTTCCTCTTCAAATCATTTATACTGTCTGCTTCAATGGTCTTCCCCAGTAACTTACTCCACAATTTTATTACACTTTGGGTGAAAATGTTTTGCCAAACTTTCTTTATTTTCTCATTTTCAGCATTGCCATTTGTGCTTGAACCTTTTTGTCATCATTTTTCCTGGATCAACTTTATCAATTCCCTTCACAATCTTGAAGTTAAATTATTAATATCAGTGCTGCAGTTTAGATTATATGGAAGTCTACAGGAGGGTGAGAACCATTGTAAAACACACAGTTGTAAGACCTGATTTGCTTTTGCTACATGAGAAAGTAGGTACACAGATTACCATGCAAGTCATAAGGGTATGAATATTGGAACATCATCTGGAGATGTACATTGCCAATGCAGCACTTAGCAATGTGTTGGACCAAAGCTTGGAAACCCTCCAAGGCTCAGTCTCTGAAAGACAGACTATATTGCATAATAAATTGACTGTGATGGTGTCCAACATGAATGAAATAGCAGTTAACAAAGTGGCTACATCTAAATATTCAGTAGTTTGTGATTGCAGCATTATTGGGCCAATGTTGCAAACTGCTCTGACTGTGGCTTATTCTGAGTGGGGTCAACTCTGCAAATAGCTATGAGGACTGGGCTCACAAAGGTTGAAGAACGATTGTATTCATCACTAAGGGAAAGTTTTTCAGATGAATTTTATACAATCAGGTACCAATAAAGAAAGAAAGACTTGCATTTCTATAATGCTTTTCTGGACCCCAGGACATCCCCAAAGTGCTTTACAGCTGGAAAAAGTACTTTTGAAACGTAGTCACTGTTGTAATGTAGGGAAATGCACCAGCCAATTTGCACACAGCAAGATCCCACAAGCAGCAACAATAACAACTTATATTTATAAGGCGCCTTTAACGTAATAAAACATCCCAAGGTGCTTCACAGGAGTGTTCGCAAAAAAAACAAAATTTGACACTGAGCCGTGTAAGGGCAGATGATCAGTTCGAAGAGGTTGCTTTTAAGGAGCGTCTTAAAAGAGGAAAGAGAAGTGGAGAGGTGGAGAGATTTGGGGAGGGAATTCCAGAGCTTAGGACCTAGGCAGCTGAAGGCACAACCGCCAATGGTGGAGCATTTAAAATTGGGGATGTTCAAAAGGCCAGAATAGGCAGAGTGCAGAGGTCTAGGGGGATTATAAGGCTGGAGGAGATTACTGAGATAAGGAGGGGCGAGGACATGGCGGGATGAGAATTTTAAAATCGAGGTGTTGCTTAACTGGGAGCCAATGTAGGTCACCAAGCACAGGGGAGATGGATGAGTGGGACTTGGTAAGAGTTAGCACACGGCGGCAGTTTTGGATGACCTCACATTTGTGGAGGGTAGAACTAGGGAGCCCAGCCAGGAGTGCTTTAGAATAGTCAAGTCTAGAGGTGATAAAGGCATGGATGAGGGTTTCGGCAGCAGATATGTTGAGGTAAGGGTGGAGACGGGTGATATTATGAAGGTGGAAATGATCAATCTTAGTGATAGAATGGATATGAGGTAGGAAGCTCAATTCGTGATCAAATATGACACCAAGGTTGCAAACAGACTTGCTCAGCCTTAGACAGTTGCCGGGGAGAGAGATCGAATCAGTGGAAAGGGAACGGAGTTTGTGGCGTGAACCAAAGACAATGGCTTAGGTCTTCCCGATATTTAATTGGAGGAAATTTCTACTCATCCAGTGCTGGATGTCGGACAAGCAGTCTGATAGTATAGAGATGGTGGAGGGTTCGAGAGAGGTGGAGGAGAGGTAGAGCTGGGTATCATCAGAATACATGTGAAAACTCACGTTGAGTTGCCAGATGATGTCACCGAGGGGCAGCATGCAGGTGAGAAATAGGAGGGGGCCAAGGATCGATCCTTGGGGGACACCAGAGATGACAGTGCGGGATCGGGAAGAGAAGCCATTGCAGGTGATTCTGTGGTTACAGCTGGAAAGATAGGAATGAAACCAGATGTTGGTTGAGGCAAAAATATTGACGAGGACACCAGGGAGAACTCCCCTGCTGTTTTTCAAAATAGTGCCATGGGAGCTTTTACATCCACCTGAGAGGGCAGACAATGCCTCGGTTTAACGTCTCATCTACAAGACGGCATCTCCGACACTGCCTCAGTACTGCACTGAAGTGTCAGCCTAGATTTTGTGCTCAAGTCCCTGGAGTATTCAGCATGAACAAAACCTTAGTGCATAGTCAGCAGCTTGATAGTTGGGACACTGGCTCTCAAACCACTGTTTTCAATGTTGCAGAGCTGAAGACTGTTTCATTATGGGGACTATCTTCAATGTTTTCTTGAAGACATTAGACTAATTTTTCTCTGTTGGCATAGTTTAAACCCAAGTGATTATTGGGAGCTCTTAGCAGACTTAAGTGGAAGTGCACCTTATTGAGTTGTATAAAATTATGAGGGGCCTAGATAGAGTGGATAGGAAGGACCTATTTCCCTTAGCAGAAGGGTCAACAACGAGGGGGAATAGATTTGAAGTAATTGGTAGGAGGGTTAGAGGGGATTTGAGGGGAAATTTCTTCACCCAGAGGGTGGTGTGGGTCTGTAACTCACTGCCTGAAAGGGTGGTAGAGACAGAAACCCTCAACATTTAAAAAGCACTTGGATGTGCACTTGAAGTGCCGTAACCTACAAGGCTACGGACTAAGAGCTGGAAAGTGGGATTAGGCTGGATAGCTCTTTGTCGGCCGGCGCAGACATGATGGGCCGAAATGGCCTCCTTCCGTGCTGTAAATTTCTATGATTCTATGATTCTATGCGCTATTAATACCAACTTTCCTAGGTCACTTGATTAGCATAACTTCATGGCAGATTCAGAAGGATGTATGGAGAATCCTAGTAGGGGGAGTAGAAAATTTCTCATAAGTGAAATTTAAAGTGATTGGGACAATTAAAAGGGAGTGTCACAGTAGGGGGACAACAATTCTGAAAGCCTTTAGGAAAACCTCAAAAGGCAGCCCATTAGCAATATTTGCCAAGGCTCAAAGTCTGAGAGACTAAGAAAAGACAGGCGAAAATGAAGAGAAAGGAAACCCAAGGTACAGGCATGAGTCCACAGGCCAATGATGGATCAGCCCACTACCCAACCCTCAGTTTGATGGGTGCTACTCCATGAGGAGGTGGTCCTCTGTGCCACTGCATGGCACCATCCCCATAGGTTGGCACTACAACCTGCCTGCAAGGAGGTAGAGTCCAATTCCAGATCACAGTACTATTACCGTCACAGGATTTGCCAGCCCTGTTCTACATGGTAACTGCAGGCGCCCTTGCAGCAGATGGCATGACTCTGCAGCTTCCTCCGTGCTAACCCAGATACTGAGAATATAGGCCCCCATGTAATTGCCAAGTAGCTGTGCCAGGGCCCAAAGAAATGATTGGTGGCATTATGGTGACTGTGGCCAATCTGACCTGAACCTGGGAGCAGTGCCATTGAAAGCATGGCATGCTATGATTGCAGTGCATCCAACATTATGGTTAGTTCAGGCATTCACATATCTCAGTGATGCTACTGGCCTGCTGTTGCACTAATCATCAATGAGGTCTGGCCACCTCTGTCTGCAGATGAGGGTGTGTGTTACCTGTGGGTTGCCCTAGAAATTAATTCCACAGCCTCACAACTCTCTATTCAAATCTCTTACATTTAATCTTGCATCTATACCCCTTGTTCTAGACCCGTCAACTACTGGAAACAGTCTTTTTCTATCAACCCATTTTTTCATAATTAAAAACACTTCTTTCATATCGCCCCATAATCTATGTTCATCCAAAGAAAAAAGACAAGAGAAACATGGGCTCGTTAGCATTGAAAGGAGATGTCAGAGGTGAATGGTATGAAAAAGGTAAATCCAGAAATTACTTTAAATTGTAAGAGTAGAACAAGGGGTCGCAGATTTAAACTAGTAAAAGGCACATTTGGGACTGATAGCTGGAAGTTCCTCTTCACATAACGATAAATACTTGGAATGGACTCCTAGATATAGCAATGGAAACAAAAACCCTAGAATCATTTGAGAATCAATTGGATGCTTCAATGAGAGGACATTAAGGTAATTCTGGATGGATGAGCTCAGATTGGAACATGGGAACAGGAGGAGGCCATTCAGCTATTCAGAGTCTGTTCAGCCATTCAATCAGATCATGGCTGATCTGTACCTCAACTCCATTTATCTATATCCCTTAATACCTTCACCAAATAAAAATCTGTCAATTTCAGTCTTGAAAATTTCAATTGACCCATCATCCACAGCCTTTTGGGGGAGACAATTGCAGATTTCCACTATCCTTTGTGTGAAAAAGTGCCTCCTGATTTCACTGCTGAATGGCCTAAATCTAATTTTAAGATTGTGCCCCCTTGTTCTGGATGTCCCCACCATATCTACCCGATCTAATCCTTTCATCATTTTAAAGACTTCAATTCAATCACCCCTCAACATTCTAAATTCAAGGGAATACGAGCCAAGATTATGTATCCTGTCCTCATAATTTAACCCCTTTAGCCCTGGTATCAATCTGGTGAATCTGCGCAGCTCCCCCTCCAAGTTCAATATATCTTTCCTGAGGTGTGGTGTCCAAAATGGAACACAGTACTCCAGGTAGGATCTGATCAAGGCTCCGCACAACTAAAGCATAACTTCCTCACTTTTGAATTCCGACCTTCTTGGGATGAAGGCCAAACATTTCATTCGGCTTTTTGATTACGTTTGTACCTGTGCATGAGCTTTTAGCGATTTGTGCACATGGACACCCAAATCCCTTTGTTCCGCCACAGTTCCTGGTCTCTCACCATGAAGAAAATGGTGAGATGGGCCGAATGGTCTTCCTCATCCATAATTATCCTGTGATCTTGTGACATTGAGGGAGCCTTTATAGTTGATGTAGACATCAGATCAACTAACAGTACCCACGTGGGTGTAGTCTTCCACACCACACCCAGAACCCTGTCTGTCTAGTTGTTTCACAGGGTTGCTGGAAGAATAGAGAAACCTGGCAGCCTTCTGGAACAGTGCATCAGTGACCTGCTGAATGCAATTAGACATGGTGCTCCAACTAATGCTATTAAAAACACTTTCTGGTGTCCATAGCTAGGAGACTAATTTTACTGCCACAGGCAGAACAGTTGGAGTCACTGTGGTTCTCTTCCAAATTGGGTGCAATCAATTGACAAACCTCTGTCATTACGTCTCTGTTAAATCTGAACCATCAAATGTACTCATCTTCAGACATATAGCTAGGATTTGTAAGATCCCTTCCTGAGGGTATGACTGCAATTTGGCTCTCCTCTAATGATATACCATATGGAATTATGCTGTCATTCATCACTGGTGGCTTCCTCCAGTACAGCTCAGAGAGAATGACTTGTATCATAGTGGTTTTCTGTACGCTGCATAACTTTGCTGTGCAACAGGGTCAAGGGCCGCGATTTCGCCTACCTGGGCGGCTTCAAGGTGGGAGAGGTCGGCGGTGGGGGGCGACCCCGCTGCTGCGTGGATCACGTTGTTAAATCGAATCTTGCCCTAATGGGCCTTGTTAGGCTCGCCCTGCGTGTTTCCCGGCCCTATTAAAGGGTGCGGGTTTGGTGACATCACCGGATGACGCGATTATTGCTGGTTTATTTAAAGGGGCCGTGGCCCCAGTTACTGTCCGTTGCAAATTGATAGCATTCAGTGCTGTCACTGTTTGAGTATCTGCACTATGAGCTTGCAGCACCAACGAGCAGCACCTCGCTTCACAGATGAGTCCCTCCATCATCTTGTGGAGGGAGTGAGAGCACGTAGGGAGGTTCTCTTCCCTGCGGATGGCAGGAAGAGGCCTCCCCAGCAGATAGAGGCAGCATGGCTGCAGATATCACAGGAGGTTACGGGGCTGTCAGTGGTGGTTCGCACCTGGGTGCAGTGCCGCAAGAGGTTCAATAATCTAGTAAGATCAGGAAAAGTGAGTATAAACCCACAATTAACTTGATGCTGCTGTGCGTCTCATCACATTCACACCACTCTACATTGCCACCCCTACTCCTGCCCAACGCCACACAGCCCAACATCCCTTGTACCTTCATCCATCCCTCTAACTCTATCTACATTATCAGGTTGTCATCTTACTATGCAGCCCTCACACTGAGCCTCATCGTTATGCAATGACAGCAAATAACAATACAAAAGGAGGCAACCTGGTATTGCCAAGCCACTCCATCAAATTGTCAGTGTAAAGCTCTATGCCATTCCATTCCTTACACTCATACCATCACTCTCACTGAACCGTCTCTTCTCTCCCTCCTTGCAGGAAAAGATAGCCCACAATAAGAGGGAGAGGGAGAGAATGGGAGGAGGGCCTCCACAAGCCATGTCGTATCTGAGCACTGCAGAGGAGGCAGCACTGGAGATTGCTGGAGTGGTGGGCATTCCAGAAGTGGGGGATGGAGAGAGGGACTCAGTAGAAGAAGCTGGGGGCAGAATGAATTTCCATACAATTCCATGCCTTTCATCATTGCCTCATATGGGGTGTGATGTCAAGACAAGATGAATACTCATCATGTGGATAATGGTAGGTGTCTGCAGTAGACATCCTGTATATCTAACTGACGTCTTCCCTCTCCCACAGGTCCATCAAGACCGCCCACCCCCGCCAATGTCCAGGAGCAACAACAAGGAGCCTCCTGCCTCTGAGGGTGCAGCATCACCTCAGACAACACAACCCAGCACCAGCGCAGAGTCGCACACCTCGGTGGGTATGTCGCGAGATAGAGTAGTGTTGTTATCTGGTGTCTCACAGATCACAACTGAGCAGCAGCAGATGGTGAAGACACTGAAAGCAGTGGAGACTCCTCGTCAGAGGGCGCAGGAGTCTCCTAGCTCTGCTCAGCTGCAAGCAGACGCTGAGCCTCGGGGCCATCCAGGAAGAGGGCGATCCTGGAGCTGCAGGAACAAGTGCAGGAAGCTCTGACTGGTTTTGGAGTCCATCTCCAGCATGAGCAACACCGTGGCGCACTCACTGGCAACTATAACTTCCTCCATGGATAGGGTGGCCACCTGCATGGAGGAGACATGGTGCCAGTCGCATGAGAGCATGGTTTCTCTTCAAAATAGATGCTCATCTATGCAGGAGAGATGCTCATCTATGGAGGAGAGATGGGAAAAAATGAAGGAGAGATGGGCATCCATGGAGGAGAGAAACCAGAGGCTGATAGATGTCCTTTGTAGGAGGGATGTCAGCATAGAGGTAGGCCCTCATGGCCCCACTGAAGTGCAGCAAGGTGCTCTCTAGCTACTTGCTAGCAGGGAAGTGCGGGTGGCCCATGAGAGGGATGATGGTGGGAGGGGACATGGAAATGGGGGCTCTGCTCCAAGTGCTCTGACTACCACCCCATTGCCAACCCCTTGATCAGAGCCTCAGATGCCTCCCCGGACAGTGATGGCCGAGTCTGCGCATGCACAGTCGCAGGAGGAGCAGACTTTGGCGGAGCCATCAGTGGGTCCAAAACCTAGAGAACGACCGCCAAAGGCATCTAAGCAGGTGCAGCACGGAGATGAAGAGGCTGTCTCTACCTCTGTTGAAGCCGTAGGATGTAGAAGCACCCGGAAAAGAAAGAGCCCACACAAATAGTCACAAGGGTAGTCACTCGGGTGTGTCTTTCTTTATCAACGTCATGTTAGTATTCTATGAAGTGCTGTTAATAAATCATGTAATTGTCGCAATTGGAGGTCGTTGGCAAATTTGTGTGATGAAATGGAAGTGGCAGAGTGAAGGGTCAGGGCTCATTTCACACCCAGCAACGGTGGTGAGAGTCAAAACAAGGGATGAATCATTGTGTGACTGCAGCATGGTGGTGGTGTTGGGTGATGCAAACCTGCGTACGCGGGAGCCAGCCACATGTGTGAGCTGCATCAAGTTATTGAAATGTGCCATTGATAAGGGTATCCCTGGCATGATGGGCAGCAACGTGTTCGCGTACTGGTCGCAATGGGACCGCCGGCTCGTCCAGGTGTTCTTCATCCTCATCATCAACCTCATGGTGCTCCTCCTCGTCCTCTTCATCCTCGGATGAGGCTGTGCGCTCAGCGCTATCTTCCTCATCCAGTACTAATCCTCGCTGCTGCGCAGTGTTGTGCAGGGCGCAGCACACCACGATTATTCGGGAGACCCTGGCTGGTGTGTACTGCAGGGCTGCTGCAGATCTGTTGTGGCATCTGAAGCGCATTTTGAGCAAGCCTATTGTCTGCTCGATGACACTTCTCGTGGAGATGTGGCCTTGTTTATAACGTCCCTCAGGCTCATTGGTTAGCCTCGTCAAAGGGGTCATGAGCCACGTCTTCAGGGGATAGCCCTTGTCTCCAAGCAGCCATCCCGCAAGACTGTTTGGCCCTGTGAACAGCTGAGGGACAGTGGAATGCCGTAGGATGTATGAGTCATGGCAGCTGCCAGGGAACTTGATGCACACATGGATGATAGAAACAAAGAAACATAGAAGATAGGAGCAGGAGTAGGCCATTCGGCCCCTCGAGCCTGCTCCGCCATTCAACGCGATCATGGCTGATCATCCAAATTCAGTACCCTGTCCCTGCTTTCTCCCCATATCCCTTGATCCCCTTAGCCTTAAGAAATATATCCAACTCCTTCTTGAATATATTTAATGAATTGGCCTCAACTGCCTTCTGTGGTAGAGAATTCCACAGGTTCACCACTCTCTGGGTGAAGAAATTCCTCCTCAACTCAGTCCTAAATGGCTTACCCCTTATCCTTAGACTGTGAGCCCTGGTTCTGCACTCCCCCGCCATCAGGAACATCCTTCCTGCATCTAGTCTGTCTAGTCCTGTTAGAATTTTATAAGTTTCAATGAGATCCCCTCTCATTCTTCTAAACTCTAGCGAATATAATCCTAATCGACTCAATCTCTCTTCATACATCATTCCTGCCATCCCAGGTATCAGTCTGGTGAATCTTCGCTGCACTCCCTCCATGGCAAGAACATCCTTCCTCAGATAAGGCGACCAAAACTGCACACAATACTCAAGGTGTGGTCTCATCAAGGTCCTGTACAACTGCAGCAAGACATCCTTGCTCCTGTACTCGAATCCTCTCGCTATGAAGGCCAACATACCATTTGCCTTCTTAACCGTCTGCTGCACCTGCATGCTTACCTTCAGCGACTGGTGCACAAGGACACCCAGGTCTCGTTGCACTTCCCCTTTTCCCAATCTATTGCCGTTCAGATAATAATCTGCCTTCCTGTTTTTGCCACCAAAGTGGATAACCTTGCATTTATCCACATTATACTGAATCTGCCATGCATCTGCCCAATCACCTAACCTGTCCAAATCATCCTGGAGTTTCTCTGCATTCTCCTCACAGCACACACGCCCACCCAGCTTCGTGTTGTCTGCAAACTTGTAGATATTACATCTAGTTCCCTTGTCTAGATCATTAATATATATTGTGAATAACTGGGGTCCTAGCACCGATCCCTGTGGTACCCCACTAGTCACTGCCTGCCACTCAGAAAAAGACCCGTTTATTCCAACTCTTTGCTTCCTGTCTGCCAACCAGTTTTCTATCCAAGTCAGTACCTTACCCCCAATCCCATGTGCTTTAATTTTGCACGCTAATCTCTTATGCGGGACCTTATCGAAAGCCTTCTGAAAGTCCAAATACACCACATCCACTGGTTCTCCCTTATCTATTCTACCAGTTACATCCTCAAAAAATTCCAGTAGATTAGTCAAACATGATTTACCTTTTGTAAATCCATGTTGACTTTGTCCGATCCTGTCACTGTTTTCCAAGTGCTCTGCTATTACATCTTTTATAATGGACTCTAGCATTTTCTCCACTACCGATGTCAGGCTTACTGATTTATAATTCCCCGTTTTCTCTCTCCCACCTCTTTTAAATAGTGGGGTTACATTAGCTACCCTCCAATCCATGGGAACTGTTCCAGAGTCTATAGAATTTTGGAAGATGACCAGCAATGCATCTACTATTTCTAGGGCCACTTCCTTAAGTACCCTAGGATGTAGATTATCAGGCCCTGGGGATTTATCGGCCTTCAATCCCATCAATTTCCCTAACACCATTTCCCTACAAATACTGATTTCATTCAGTTCCTCCCTCTCATTTGACCCTATGTTCCCCGACATCTCTGGGAGTTTATTTGTGTCCTCCTTGGTGAAGACAGAACCAAAGTATGTATTTAATTGGTCTGCCATTTCTTTGTTCCCCATTATAAATTCCCCTGATTCTGACTGCAAGGGACCTACGCTTGACTTCACCAATCTTTTTCTCTTCACATATCTATAGAAGCTTTTACAGTCAGTTTTTATGTTCCCTGAAAGCTTACTCTCATACTCTATTTTCCCCCTCTTAATTAATCCCTTTGTCCTCCTTTGCTGAATCCTAAAATGCTCCCAATCCTCAGGTTTGCTGCTTTTTCTGGCCAATTTATATGCCCTCTCCTTGGATCTTATGCTATCCCTAATTTCCCTTATTCGCCACGGTTGAGTCACTTTTTTTGTTTTATTTTTATGCCAAACAGGGATAGCAAGGGGATTTGAGTACAGGAGTAGGGAGGTGATGCTACAGTTGTACAGGGCCTTGGTGAGGCCACACCTGGAGTATTGTGTGCAGTTTTGGTCTCCTAACTTGAGGAAGGACATTCTTGCTATTGAGGGAGTGCAACGAAGGTTCACTAGATTGATTCCTGGGATGGCCAGACTGACATATCAAGAAAGACTGGATCAACTGAACTTGTATCCTCTGGAGTTCAGAAGAATGAGGGGGGATCTTATAGAGACGTTTAAAATCCTGACTGGTTTAGACAAATTAGATGCGGGCAGAATGTTTCCAATGTTAGGGAAAACTAAAACCAGGGGTCACAGTCTAAGGATAAAGGGGAAGCCATTTAAGACTGAGATGAGGAGGAACTTCTTCACCCAGAGAGTGGTGAATCTGTGGAATTCTGTACCACAGAAGGTTGTTGAGGCCAGTTCGCTAAATATATTCAAAAGGGAGTTAGATATAATACTCACAACTAGGGGGATCAAGGGGTATGGCGAGAAAGCAGGAATGGGGTACTGAGGTAGCATGTTCAGCCATGAACGCATTAAATGGCGGTGCAGGCTCGAAGGACTGAATGGTCTACTCCTGCACCTATTTTCTATGTTTCTATGTTTCTATGAACAAATTCTGTAGTTCATCCATGCGATCTTTAAATGTTTGCCATTGCCTATCCACTGTCAACCCTTTAAGTAACATTCCCCAATCCATCCTAGCCAACTCGCGCCTCATACCATCATAGTTTCCTTTATTTAAATTCAGGACCCTAGTCTCTGAGTCAACTACTTCACTCTCCATCTTAATGAAGAATTCTATCATATTATGATCGCTCCTCCACAAGGGGCCTTGCACAACAAGATTGCTAATTAATCCTTTCTCATTATAAAATACCCAGTCTAAGATGGCATGATCTCTAGTTGGCTCCTCGACATATTGGTCCAGGAAACCATCCCGTATACACTCTAGGAATTCCTCCTCCACAGTATTGTTACTAATTTGGTTAGCCCAATCTATATGTAGATTAAAGTCACCCATGATAACTGCTGTGCCGTTATTGCACGCATCTCTAATTTCCCGTTTAATGCCATCCCCAACCTCAGCATTACTGTTTGGGGGTCTGTATACAACGTCCACTAACGTTTTCTGCCCTTTGGTATTTCTCAGCTCTACCCATACAGATTCCACATCATCAGAACTAATATCCTTCCTTACTATTGTGTTAATCTCCTCTTTAACCAGCAATGCTACTCCACCTCCTTTTCCTTTTTGCCTGTCCTTCCTGAATATTGAATACCCTTGGATGTTGAATTCCCAGCCTTGGTCACCCTGGAGCCATGTCTCCGTAATCCCAATTATATTATATCCGTTTACATCTATTTGCGCAGTTAATTCATCCACCTTATTATGAATGCTCCTCGCATTAAGACACAAAGGGGGAAAAATTCAGTTGGTTGTGCCTCCCGTTAGCGCCTTAAGAGGGGGCTAATGGGGCGCAAAGCAACTAGCGCCCGGGCGCAGCAATGTTTGCGCCGCTCGCAAAATTAACTAGACATTTTGCGTCGGCGCTAAACAGTACCACCACGATCTCCTTCGCCGGCAGATCGTGACGTCAGTCGAGTGCGCAACGCCCCTTAGCGCCCTGGAGTGGATATTGAGTGGCGCCCCCTGCCTTAACGCCTGCCACTAGCAATGACAGGTTGAGGGGAGCGTTTTGCAGTCAGGAATGACTGGGGGAGCGCTATTTAAAGGCGACCGCTTCCTGCCTTTTTTTGTTGGTGACATTTTTGAACCACGCATTCTGAGAGAGAGACTTCTGGAGAGATTCAATGCTGTGTGAAGAAGTTTTGGGTACTAAGCAGCACTTTGCAGGTTCATTTTGATTTGCCCTTCCTTGTATCGATTATGAAGAGACTGTGGGGGCTGCACTCTGAGCTCTTTCCCTGGGCCTCTCCATTGTTCTTTCCAGCAGATTTGATGTATAGGTCTCTCCAGGCCGAGATTCAAGGCTGCAATGAGCAGGATGTGGATGGAAAGCAAGATCAACCCTCCCCTTTAAGAACTGGCCAGGGCCATTGTGTCTGTGTTCCATTGCTGACTGACATCACATGAGCTTCGCCAGCGCTCTGAGGTAGCGCCTCGCTCTTCGGCCTTTGCACCTTAAGACAGATGTGTAGCGCCTGATTTAGCGCTCCAATCACCTCCAGGGGCGATAAAAGTCAAGTTTGCATTCGGAGGCGATAATTAGCGCCAGTCGCTAATCTTTGCGCCCGGCCAATAATTGCGCCCCAAACGGGGCGATACTGAATTTTTCCCCCCCAGCCTTCAGGCTTGTTTTTTTTAACACTCTTAGACCTTTTAGAATTATTGTTTACTGTGGCCATGTTTGATTTACACCCTTGATTTCTCTGACTTCCACTTTTGCTTTTCTCCTTCCTGTCTTTTGCTTCTATCCTTGCTTCCCTTTCCTCTGTCTCCCTGCACAGGTTCCCAACCCTCTGCCATTTTAGTTTAAACCCTCCCCAACAGCACTAGCAAACACTCCCCTGAGGACATCGGTCCCGGTCCTGCCCAGATGCAAACCGTCCAGTTTGTACTGGTCCCACCTCCCCAGAACCGGTTCCAATGTCCCAGGAATTTGAATCCCTCCCCCTTGCACCATTCTTCTAGCCACGTATTCACCTGAAATATCCTTCTATTTCTACTCTGACTAGTACCTGGCACTGGTAGCAGTCCTGAGATTACTACCTTTGAGGTCCTATTTTTTAATTTACCTCCTAACTCCCTATATTCAGCTTTTAGGACCTCATCCCGTTTTTTTACCTATATCGTTGGTACCTATATGCACCACGACAACTGGCTGTTCACCCTCCCGCTCCAGAATGCCCTGCAGCCGCTCCGAGACATCCTTGACCCTTGCACCAGGAAGGCAACATACCATCCTGGAGTCTCGTTTGCAGCCGCAGAAACGCCTATCTATTCCCCTTACAATAGAGTCCCCTATCAGTATAGCTCTCCACTCTTTTTCCTCCCGTCCTGTGCAGCAGAACCACCCATGGTGCCAGGAAGTTGGTTGCTGCTGCCTTCCCCCGATAAGCCATCTTCCTCAACAATATCCAAAGCGATATATCTGTTTGAGAGGGGGATGGCCACTGGGGACCCTTGCACTACCTGCCTGCGCCTACTACTCTGCCTGGCGGTCACCCATTCCCTTCCTGCCTGTTCAGCCTTCCTATGGTTGCAGACCAGCTGACGTTGAGGGAGTGGAAGCCCTTGCGGTTAACAAATGCTACTGGGTTGTGATTGGGTGCCCTGCACCCGTGGGAAGCCAGCTAGAGTGGCAAAGCCAAGCGCACGCTCATTGACACTGGCTTCATCAGTGGCAAAATGAATATAATTTGCCGACTTGTTAAAGAGGGCATCGGTCACCTGTGCGATGCATCTGTGTGCGGCTGACTGCGAGATGCCGCAAAGGTCTGCTGCAGATGCCTGGAAGGAGCCTGAGGCGAAGAAGTTGAGGGCAAGGGTGACTTTGACAGCCACTGGTAAGGGGTGTCCACCCCTTCCTCTGGGCTGCAGGTCTTGCTCCAGCAAAGCACAAATGTCTGAGCCTCGTTTGGCACTGCTGCTCCGTCATGTTGAGGAAGCTCCTCCCCTGCCTGTAAACCCTGTTTTGGGGGTATGACCTCCAGCGCGGTGCAGCCCTGCAATGATGCCCTATGCCCTGTGCAGCATCAGGTGGTTGTGGAGAAGGTTGGCGCTCTTGTTGTTGTTGCTGCTGCTGGTGTGGCTCGTTCTGCTGCTGCTGCAGGTGATCGTCATCAGATTCTGAGGACCAAGGTGATAGAGCATAAATGCCCATTCTGATGATTCAGATGCCAGGTGAAGTTGAGATGACAGAAGCAATCTATAAAGGGTGAGATATGATGTTGCAAGGAGGTGACAGTGAATAGAGAGTTTACGGCAAACACTTCCCAACTGCATAAAGCTGAAAAATCTCTTCCAAATACTGAAGGCTGAAGCTTCTGAGATTGGAAAGTGACCAGCTGTAAAATGGTAGCTTTTAAATCACTTTTGCAGCTGTCACCTATTGAAAGAAATGGAGAGTTGTTCAGAACCCGAGATACTTACCTGGCGTGATCCCCGAGCGACAGGAACCTCGTGGAAAACTTGGCAAAATGCTTTGTACCTGGTAAAATGGTGATTTAATGACTTTAAACACCCTCCTAACAAGCACAATTGAATGACCCGCTGCTTAGTGCCGTGTCTGCAAAGCGCAGGCAGAACCGGCACTTGGAAAACTGACAAGGAGGCGGGTTCAGAGCGCGATACCGGCCCGCTGTCAATCATTTTGATTTTGATAGCGGACCCGCCTCCAAACCCGCCCTCTGAGCACCAGCAAAATTCAGCCCAAGTTGTGGAGCCCCCATGGGATAAGGATCTTCAAAGAATTGATGAAGGCAGCAATGATGACATCAAGGATGGTGATGAAGGGGACAAGGCACCAACACCAGCCTGTAGCCAAAGCTCTTCGGCAGCAGCTCAATGAACGGTGCTGCAGCTGAATAAGCCCTGCCCACCCCCGCATTAACAGCCATGTACAACATCTGTCCCAATCCTACCATAAACTACTTCTGCCCAAAGACCAACATTATCACCTGACAATGCCGGGTCACCAGTTACAACAGGAACACTCTGCACACCATGATTTCAAAACAGTTTATTATTTTTCTGGCTCACACCAATGCCTACAAACTAATTATCGTCCAGGTGTGAGACCAGAGGTGCCTTTGTAAGTGAACTTCTACCTACGCTACTACTCCTATGAGGCACTCCCTCAGTGGCTTCAGCATGGGAGGTAGAAGGCTGCTGTGGCTCAGACTTTTGAGGCTCCTGGTCAGCAACTTCTAGGAGATCGGATCCAGCTGAAGACTAAGCACCTCAGCAGCTGCCAGGACAGTCTGGCCCAGTTGGCTTTCTGGCACCTGGGTGGGCATTGATTGAGTTGGTGGTGAGGGTACGGATGTGCTGTCATCCAGAGAGTGGGCAGCATAACTGCCCCTGCTATGGGGCTTTGGCTCAGCACTTTTACTGATCCGGGGAAGAGCGGACAGTAGGACATCTAGACATGCCGTCTCTCAGCGTGCCCAAGGTAGAGGAGATGGTGGAGCTCGGGGCCTGCATGGTGTCAGCATGAGCATAGAAACATAGAAACATAGAAGATAGGAGCAGGAGTAGGCCATTCGGCCCCTCGAGCCTGCTCCGCCATTCGATGAGATCATGGCTGATCATCCAAACTCAGTACCCTGTACCTGCCTTCTCCCCATATCCCTTGATACCTTTATCTTTAAGAAATATATCTAACTCATTCTTGAATATACTTAATGACTTGGCCTCAACTACCTTCTGTGGTAGAGAATTCCACAGGTTCACCACTCTCTGGGTGAAGAAATTCTTCCTCATTTCTGTCCTAAATGGCTTACCCCTTATCCTTAGATTATGACCCCTGGTTCTGGACTCTCAGACCATCGGGAACATTCTTCCTGCATCTAGTTTGTCCAGACCTGTCAGAATTTTATATGTTTCGATGAGATCCCCTCTCATTCTTCTATACTCCAGCGAGTATAAGCCCAATCGACCCAATCTCTCCTCATATGTCATTCCTGCCATCCCAGGTATCAGTCTTGTGAATCTTCGCTGAACTCCTTCCATGGCAAGAACATCCTTCCTCAGATAAGACGACCAAAACTGCACACAGTACTCAAGGTGTGGTCTCACCAAGGCCCTGTACAACTGCAGCAGGACATCCCTGTTCCTGTACTCAAACCCTTTCGCTATGAAGGCCAACATACCATTTGCCTTCTTCACTGCCTGCTGCACCTGCATGCTTACCTTCAGCGACTGGTGCACAAGGACACCCAGGTCTCGTTGCACTTCCCCTTCTCCCAATCTATTGCCATTCAGATAATAGTCTGCCTTTCTGTTTTTGACATTGCCATTCAGATAATAGTCTGCCTTTCTGTTTTTGACATGGAGTCATCCCTCAGAGATGCTGCTCCTGGAGCCACCGATTTCTGGCAGGAGGGCCCAGCTGCAGTGTCCATTGAGGTGACCACATGCTCCATGGTTGACTGCACAGTGTCGATGAAATATGCAAGATCTCCACACAAGTTGACATGTGGCTGTAGCTCCCTGGCAGGCGGTCCAATACATTCAGCAATTGCTGGTGAGCAGAAATAATTTTTCTTTTGACGGCTGGACCCCTAAAATCTACATCTCTGCCCTTTTCAGCAGAGCTAGGACCCAAGCTGGCCCGCCAGCCAGCTGTTTCCTGGGTGGCCCTTTCCAATTGCACCTGAAATGAAAATTGGGCTGAGTGTAAATCAGGATGCCGATTCACCATCACCCATTTGTGCTACTACCCAAGACTAATTTCACCTAAGTGTGTGCAAGAGGGGGAACTCACTGGATGAAAGAAAGTGTGCAGAGTATGAAGTATCAAAGAACTTAACAAAAACGCAAGAATTAATCCACGTCCAAAGAAAATAAATGCAGAATGCAGTGTGCGCCAGTTTTGAGCACAGTAGCATGTGTGACTGCAAGCAGAAGGGGATGCAGCAAAGTGTCCTGTTGTGAATGGAGGAGAGGATTGTGGTGGCGGGAGGCAGAAGAACTGGTAGTGCTGGGGGAAAGCGTGGTATTTTAGGACTGTAGTCAGAGTAAGAGAGATTTGAAGAGAATTCTTACCTTGGCAGTCCTGGTAAGGTCATTAAACCTTTTGTGGAGCTGCAGCCAGGTCCTGGTGTTGCTGTTGGCACTGATCTGCTGTCTGATGGAAAAAGGACCTTCTTTCTCACCCTAATTTCTTCAATAAGCACCTCCACCACAGTATCAGAAGACTAGGGTGCCCTGGTCATCAACAACATGTCTTCTGCTCCAAAACATGCGTTCTACACACCACCAATAAAGACTACACCTCCCCTTTAAGAGGTCCAGGCTGGCTTTAAAAAGTAGTAGTGGCGCCGGATTTCCTGCCCTTCCAAATGGCAAGCTGCCTATAAGCAGAGCAATTAGTGCTGACAGCTCGCCACTTACAGTTAATTGAGGCCCGATCACCAAAATTGATCTGGCTTCCCGCCAATGTCATCGGGCAAGGGGGACAGACAGTCCCACCCACTGTCTGCCCGATATATGCTGCAGATGAAAACCAATCCCACTGGGTCTAGGCCCAGGAATTCAAATTGTTCGTTTGGCCAAGATGATAAAGGGCTTAGGCACAGATGAGCCAGAATCTTCAGCAGACGAATGGAGCATGGGGGGAGAGAGAGAAAAACGAGCCTAACTATGGTCATCAAATACACAGGACATGGGGGGAGGGGAGAACAAGGCATCTTTTGAAGCCACTATCTATGAATTGAGTTTCACATTTTACCAGCAGCTCTTCTGTTCAAAGATAGCAACTGAATCAATGTTCCCTATTTTTTGACTTAATTGACTTATGCATAATAAATCAGCTCAGACTGTACTCTGAATAATAACCAGCATTCCAGCCGCGGGTTGTAAAAGTCTGATATTAAACTAATCAGAGTGGGCGAAGTTACCAGGCAAGCAGCTATTGCACGAGAGTCATTTTCAGATGAGTCACTCGTTTGGGTAACCGTGTTGTACGACCACTAACGGCTGACCCCCAACTACCTCTGACCCAGAATAATACTAGTTAGCACTGGCGCCCAGTCAGGATGGATGAATTTTTACCTGTGTTATGGGCTAGCATAATGTTTTTCTCCCTCCTTCTCTAATTTTCAGGACAAATTAACCAGATTCTGTCCACGCACATGCACTTTCCAACAAAATAGATCGGGAGTGGGCGCTCTCCTCCCTTCCTATCCCAGGGTGAGATTAGCTACCTCAGCCATCAGGAACCCGTGTGAGAGAGTACCGCACTGCATTGATCATCTACCCACTGAGCCACTGGGCATTGAATCTCAATGCTTCTGTATGTGGTTGAGATTAAACGGATGATTCCGACACTTCCCAATGGGGAGTGATGCTGGCAAGAAGTACATCTCAGGAAATCACACGCAAACAGCCTATAATCTTTCATCCATTAATTTTAATGGATGGAAAATGATGCCCCGCATGCCCATGATTTCCCGAGATGAGCCTCCTGTGAATGGTGCACCCGACTGGGAGCACCAAATCCTGGAATCACCAGCTAAATTTCAAAACTGGTACTGAACCTTTGTAAGCTATAATGTTCTTTCCTCATCCATATTTCTGGTCAGTCCAGGCCATGCACTACCTCCACCTCCCACTCAACAAGGAAGCAAAGCAACCTGTTCCAAAGTCTCCGCCAAGCCCTTTGTAATGCTATCCTAAAAGAGGTGCCAAAGTTTCTTCAAAGTGACTCCCCTGCACATTTTTGGCCATTTCTGACTTGCGCTTATGTGGTGTGGGAAAGATTCCTTCCGCTGCAGCTTTCCCTGCTTCCTATTACTAAGATTGGTAAAATTTGCTCCCAAGGAGAAGTCCATGTGGGTAATTTTGACTTTGGGTGCTAGTGGAAAGCCCATTATGCACCTCACCTGATTTTCATAATGGTTTCAGCCAGAGTACAATATGAAAATTACCCTCCATTTCTCAAATATGTCTTGATAAGTATTAAAACTCAAGATTTGAGATTAGAAGGAATATTTTTACCATGGGTATGTAGAACAGACTCCCAGCTAAGGTTGTTAATGAATATTGTGTTGATTAACACTTTTAAGAAAGGATTGGATGACTACCTGGGGAGGAACAGTATTTGAAGGTTGTAGGATAAATGGAGATTGAGCTGATTGAATGGTGTGTGCAATGTGCTTCTGAACTGCTTTCCCTGAGAAATGTCATGGCCAGAAAAACAACTGGTCAAGATTATATATTGTAGAATGTAAGGCTGGAGAGGTATTCTGGTGGTTTGTTTGATTTACCACAGGGGAGATTTTCTTCAGGAAATGAATGGGTTGATTAGAGTCCATGATAGAGCAGATTAAACATCGTCTATGGAAGAAATGGACTTTGCTTGTTCCTAAGTCTTCTTGTTGAGAGAACTGCGCTCTAACCTTGCAGCTCAGGAACTGTTCCTCAATGTCTTTAGATTCACTATCTAGTACTATCAGATTGCCAAACTACCCAAAGTTGGTTTGCTTGACTCTCTTAAGGTCTTGAAACAACATATTGTGAAAAAGGATCATTTTGAAAAAAATAGCTTGAATGTAAACATTCCGCAAAAGAACTAAAAGTATAATCAAGTATGACAAAGCAGACACTTTTTTGTTTAAAATAACAACAGAAAATGCTGGAAACACTCAACAGGTCAGGCAGCATCCGTGGAGAGAGAAACAGAGAAACAGATTTCAGATTTCCAGCATCTGCAGTATTTTGCTATTTACTTTTTTGTTTAATACAGTTGGGACTTTTTTTTTGTTTAGATTTCAAGCAAATCCATTAAAATCCTCTTGCAAATGTGCAAAGGCAAATTGTAGTTTAGGTTTCCCTGACAGCATGTTATTGAGTGTGATAACAGTTGCCAATGACCTCTGTCAGCTCGTCCGGTCTCATCAGGGCTGCGGAATTTGGAAGCTGTCAGCCTCAATCCGCATCAGCACTAGGAAGCCGCTGCTTTAATTTCCAGACGGCCTATGATGTAGTTGTAAAGCAATCTTTTCTGATGATACATTTAATTGAGGAAGACTATTGGTTGTTTCAGTCTCAATATCACTGAGGCAAAGGGGCCTTTTGATCAGCAATGGCCTTTCTTGTAAATGTAAGCGGCGGGCCAGGTGGATATGAGATGCATGAGGAGGTTAACCCTTTGTGAAGCTCATTACAGATCATGTGCAGACAGCACAGTGATGTGGAAGTGCTGATGTCATGTGGTGGTGACTTGAATTTCATAGGGATAAGTGGAGACTCCCTTTCAACTTGTGAGTAGCACTATTTTTCATTATTAGCGTATTCTACTTAGTCATTTTCATATCAACAGTGTTGAATCCCACGTATTTGGTGAATATTTTCACACAACAGGCTGTGTTGTTCCGCCTGCAAAATAAGATTCACTGGGGACAATTTTTGTCTCGCTACCGCTCTGATTCCGGGCAGTAGCAAGGCAAAAGAGGAACAAAAACCCAGCGGAAATTAGTTCCACCGGATTCCCGCTCAGTTATGGCCTCGCTCCATATTTGAGTCCAACCATGGGAGCGAGCGTCTGAAGCCCCTGCCAGAAGCAGACGGGAGCATTGTTAACATATCCAAAAGGCAGCGCGGAAGGGCCACATGCCATTTTTGTCATCAGGATGGACGCTGAGGGCTGGATTTTACCTGCTGAGACGAGTTGGGGGCGGGACTGCTGCCTTCCAGGTTCTAGTCTCACCCCCAGCTTCATCTGCCGGTTTTCTTAAAGGGACATGTACCATTTATTTTTGACAGATGATCTGTCAGTGTTTGACAGCATTGAGGTGCTGTCAAACACTGACAATCACTGTACAAAGGTGAGCCCTTGCACCCAGGCTCTCCAATGACTCTCTCCAAAGGATAAAACAGATGGCAGCTGCAGGTGAGGTTACAGTAGCGATCTGTCACTTCTCCCAGTGAGGTGAGGCCACACAAACACTTCAAAGCTTGTCACCTACAGAAAAATCTAAACACATTAAAAATGACTTTCCCAACATCTCCTTACCTCTGATACTCACCAGTGTCCCATTGGATCCTTCACACCACTTCTGCAGCTGTCATCTATACACAAACATTGCAACAGACCCACAGCACGCCTCACTTACCCTGGTGGGGTTCCCCAATGTCGGGAAGCCCGCAGCAGAAGTCTCAAAATGGGGAAAAAGCCTCTTAATTGCCTGTTAACTACCTGTTAACAGGCAGGTAAGTGGCTATAATCCTCTTACCGTCACTAGGAGTTGGGTCCCTACGCAAATTGGGGACCCGTCTCCCGGGAAGATTGTTTGGAGGCGAGTTGGGAGCGGGTTCGGGACCCGCTCCCATTCTTTTTGATTTTGCCTGCAGTCCCGCCTCCTCAGGGCTGGTAAAATCCGGCCCTAAGTCTTCAGCATGCCAGTGAAAACCCAGAGGGGACAAAGCCTCAGGCGAACCTGCTGGTGGGAGGGCCTTTAAAAGACCCATACACTTTAAAAATAAGTGCATTAGGCTGTTCCTGTACTGTTTGTTTTTTGTTTCCAGCTAGCATTAAAACTTTCAGGAGTCTTTGTGCCAAGTGCAGATATTGATTTATTTATTTATTGACACCAGCAGGTTTTCCACCAGGAATCCTTTGAGGTGACCGATTCAGAGAATAAAGGGGACCAAGCTGCCCAAGAGGTTCTCTGGGCCCACTTACCTGCAACTGCACCTGCACCCCAACATCTGCCGAGAGAGGTAGCAAATTCCACCTTGGCAGATGTTGTTGGTGGAGGCTTCTCTTCCCAATGATGGCTGCACAAGCAGAACTCCTGGTGGCATCATAATGAGATGTGAATGACTGTCTTAGGCAGGCTGATTTGTTTATTCCAGCCCTGTATCTAAGGAGGATTGGAAGATTATGCACAATACCTCCACAATTTCCATCTTTACTTCCCTCAGCGTCCTAGGATGCATCCTATCCGGTCCTGGTGACTTATCGACTTTAAGTACAGTCAGCCTTTTTAGCCCATCCAGTATCTCAACTACCTCCTCTTTCACTATGACTTTGGCAGCATTTTCTTCCTTGGTAAAGACAGATGCAAAGTACTCGTTTAGTACCTCAGCCATGCCCTCTGCCGCCATGCATAGGTCTCCTTTTTGGTCCCTAATTGGCCCCACCCCTCCTCTTACTACCCGTTTACTATTTATATGCCTATAGAAGACTTTTGTATTCCCTAGAAGACTTTTGGATTCTCTGGGGATGGCTTTTCCACTGACATCTAGGCTCAAGTAGAGCATAAATGGACTGGTTGGGCCAAATGGCCTGTTTCTGTGCCGTATCCTACGTAATCCCATGTAATATTACAAGCCCACTGATTTCCACAACTGGTGGATTATACTTCTTTCCACCCTGCTTCCTGTAAGGAATCCATTCCATTCTCCCAGTTTCTCTATCGCCATCGCATCTGCGCTGATGATACCACCTTCTACACTAGAGCTCCCTCCTTTTACCTGAGGCGAATAAATTTCCTGCTCTTCTTCGAATTGTGCCATGGTATCTTTTATGTTTATCTGAGAGAGCAGACAGGGCCTCAGTTTAATATCTCATCCAAAAGGTGATACCTCCAACAGTGCAGCACTTTCTCAGTACTGTACTGAATATGAGCTTAGTCACTGGGTTGGGGCTTGAACTCACAACCTTCTGACTCAGAGGTGACAGTGCTCCAGAGCTAAAGCTAACGTCAAGTGTCAAAGCTTTCAATTTTATGTTACAACTGTAATATGTGTCCTATGGTCATCTGTGTTCAGCTGTAAGACTGTGTGATGGCTCGACATGGGCCAGATGTAAACGTTGAACAGGCTGCCCAGCAGCACTTTGTCAGATGCATGTATGAGCCATGTAACTGGCAAATGGACCTGTTGGATAGCCTTATCTCTGCAGCCTCCTCAAGGTATGTCTCTTCCTCCAATTCTGTTCCAAGGTCTTACAATAAAGCACACAGCATTGAGCTTGGCCACCACCTTCTAGCATACTGCCCTGCTGTTCTTTGGAAACAGCATCATCTCCACTTCACCGGCATCAACAGGTGGTTTAAGTGCTGCACAGTTCCGTCACCAGGCCACAAGTTAATGGATGGAAAATTGTGTGTGCCATGAATTGAGCGTACTGACCTCTATGCTCAAATTCCCTATTTCTTGAAGCTCTGTGTAAAATTTACCCCCAAGATTCATTGCATTATTTCCTACTCGAAGCCATCCTTTGCTTGGACCTTAAAACTGTAGCATGCCTTATGTACCTCAGTCTTCGCTTCCTGCTATAATATACAGAGATTTCAAAACTCAAGCTAGCCATATTGAACCACTGCAGCTTGATTTATTTGATCTTCTCTCCTGCCCTTTTCAACTTTAATGGCACCATGTTAAGATGTAACTTGTCATCAGCCGCTATCATTATTATTGTAGTTTAGTTTATGTAAGAAGGTGGTAAACACTGTCAACATCTGGCAGTAACACTGCTCTCATTATCATAAAGGAAAAAGTAACCCAGGTCACTGTCTTACATGTGTGTCACTGGTAAGAAATGAAGAATGGAATTGGTCCTACTATGTATGTGTGTGTACATGTGTGTGTGTTTGTGTATGTGTGTTTATATGTTTGTGTGTGCGTGTTTTATGTTTATGCATGTGTGTGGGAGGAGGAGGAATTTCCACCACAATTATAAAGCAGGAAGATAACTATCTTGTATATCCTAAGGATGAAACGTGAAGCCTAAATGGCTAAATAAGGAGATTCTGAGGGAAATCAGCCTAAAGAAAACAGTATTTAACGCTGTATAAAGGCACAATTGTCAAGAGAGTAGAGACAAACAAAAGAAACAGCTGAAGATAACTAAAGCCACTATTACAAAGCTAACAAAGCAAGTGGATGAATGCAGTAGTGACGGCAAGGCTTTATTTTAGCTATGATAAAAGTCAGAGAACAATGAAAGACTGCATTTGTCTTTTGATGAAGTTGTCAGGGCATGTTAGGTATTAAGGATAAAGCTTCGCGTGATGAGCTAAACAGATTCTTTGTATTGGTTTTCAGTTCTGAAGCTAAGCTGACACTTAAAACTTGTACTGCTGATAATTGCATTTACCAAGTATGCTAAAGAATATAGGGGATGTTTTTGTGAACCAGTGGCTGACTTTTAGCTCCTTCAGGTCTGGGCTGATTCCCTTGGATTGAAGAGAGGCTTATGTGGCCCCATTATTTCAGAAGAGGATGATATAGAACCCTGGGAATTATAGGCCCATGAGTTTTCCATCAGTTCAAGTACCTTGAAAATGTGCTCAGGAATGAGTAAGTTAGAACAAATCAATAGATTGCAGCAGGATCTAGGCAAGTTAGGGGAATGGGCCCATGTGTAGCAGATGTCCTTTAATGTGGACAAATGCAGTCAGGCATTTAAGGCTGGGAAATTCCAGGTTTGTTTATAACATGCAGGGATACCTGTTAAAGGTAACAGATCAAGACAGACATGATGATAAATGATCACACATTAAAGCAGTGTGGGGTAGCAAAAGGAAAAGCAAATAGGGGTCTATATTTAAGGCTCTGACACATCCCCACTTGGAGTATTGTGCTTGAGTTTTTGTTCACACATATGATGAAGGATAGTGGATCTCTGTAAAAGGAGCAAAGGAGGGTCTCCCAGACTGATTCCTAGTCTAAGGGTTCTTAGTTATGATGATAGGCTCCATGATTTAGGGCTGTATACTTTAGAGAAGTGCAGGTTTAGTGGGGCCAGAATTGAGGTGCTTTTTTATTGGATTTGGTGTCTGATTGGATCGTTTTTTTGAGGGATGGTAGCTCTAAAGGGTATGCATATAAAATCCAAATGCAAAGGGTTAGGTTAGATGCCAAGAAATATTCCTTTTCACAGTCATCATGCTCTGGAGCTGACGACCAAAACGTGTGGTGGAAATGGATTTACTATAGTCCTTTAAAAGAGAGCTTGACAGATTCCTGAGTGAAAAGGACATTTCCAGTTACAGAGGGTAAGCTGCTAGTTGGTTGTGATTATGAAGAATTATGGACTACTGCCATCTCCCTGTGCCTTGCTTGATTGCCTTACGGAGTCAGGGAGGAATTTCCCAGATTTTTTCCTGAATATAGCTGCAAGTGATTCCTCTTTTTTTGCCTCACGCAGGCGATTGCGTGGTTAAGGGGTGAGTCAATGGTATACAAGGTAGCATGGTGGCTGGATGACGCAGGCTAGATGGGCCTGATGTTGTTTCTCCGACTTCTTTTCATATATTTGAATGTGTGCATGCCAACTAGAGATTGGAAAGTGCTGGTACCATGTAAATCAGTGCCACAAGACAAGAGTTGACTCTGCAGTCCCTCCAGCTCACACTGTCATCCAGGCTTGTTGCAGGACCTGATCCGACCATTATCTTTTTCCTGGCTAAACCCATTCCCCTGTACTCTCTGCTGAATCAGAAATTGATCTAGTTCCCCTTTGAATGGCTCGGCTGAGTGACTATTGAATTGCACTGGCTAGTAGTCTATTGCAGCTTTAAAAAAATATTTCAAAGGAAACTTAAATACAAGAACAGAACGAGAAAAGGCCTTTAATCTTACAAGAGCTTGCGTACAATTTACGATGCCACTGGCTGTCCCCACTTTATTTGATCTCCTGTTCGAAGTTAACAGCCACAGGTAAAACCGCCAAGCAGAAAATACTCAATTTTTTCTCCCTGACCCTTGAAGGTAATCGAGTAAAAACCTATTTTTACGGTGTAGATTATGGTCCCAGACTGCCATAAATGTCCCCCTTAGCCAGCTGCCAGAGGTAATAGACACCACGCAGGTGTGTCTCTGCTCCAATTATCCCTCCAGCACACATTGAGACGTTGCAGCCTGGGCTTGGCACCTTAGCACTAAACCTGACTCTGGTTTGGAACTGAGCAGCGAAGTCACTTATTTTTTCAAAGTGCTCAATTTTCTGTGTTTTTTTATATATTTTTTCACTCTAGCAGTATCGTGTGAAAAAATTGTGTCTGTGCTTGATCGAGTATAGCACCTATCTGCTATAGTGGTGTGGTTCCGCTCTGTCCACACCTCTCTCGTTTGTGTATATTAGGTTTTGCTCTCCTATCCTTTTGGTATGTCTTTTAATCTCTCTTTATTGCGCTGTCTCTCTGCTTCTCTTTCCTTTCTATTTTTTGCTCTTTCTTTACTCTGTCTAAACTCTTTACTCTGTATGTCTTTTCTTGTCTCTTTCCCTCTGTCTGTCTCTCTCAATCATTTCCTCTGCCCCTCCCTCATATTTCTGTGGCTAGACTCACACCCTAAAAGAAAATTCAGGTCAGACACAACTCTTGTGATATTGTGTTCCAAAATATTAGCAGTCAGTTTGCAATTTTCCCAGTATAAATTAACACCAGTGTAGAAATCACTCCCCAAATTAGCTTGGAAGAATAATATCCAAAAAAGACTTATACACCAGAATGAACTATATAAACCCCAGTAATTTCACTGATGTTATCAACAACAAGCCACTTTGATCTCAGCTGATGAGGAGACCTCTGCCCAATCCAAAATGGCTGAAGAAAACTTGGGAAGAGAATGTGGCGAGATAGATCATGTGGGAAACAGAACCCTGCAGCAGGGTGTAGGGAGGAAGTCTGTCATGTGGACAAATCCAACTATGAGGGACGCAAGAGATACACATCAGCCAGAGTGTGCGAGCGCCATTCCTTCCTTTCCCCACCACCATCCCAGAGTATGCAAGACAGAGAACTTGAAAGAATGCTGGGTCATTATCCAGTGGTAATGGAGCTGATGTACCGTTATGCACTGAATGAGACAAAGCTCCTCAGACAGTGATGTGTGAAGTCTGTAAACAAATGAAAAATGCAAAGTGTTGTTGTAATTTGACTTTCACAGCCACTGTTATACAGAAACAGTTTAAAGCTATATATTTTCAGCATGGATGTGCCAGTGATTTATAGAGCTGTACTATACACTTACTGCATTCAGGTATTTCTTGTGAACACTGAGATGTATTTTAAGGTTAGCAGATATACAGTAAATGGAAAATTATTTTAAGTTTCACAGCACACAATAATTTGGTATAAAAGTTTTGTATCTAGTACTTTCTATTATTTCCTTGTCTGGTGTATTTTTCTTTGTTTCTATTATTTTTCTATGTTTCTATATTTTTCTATGTTTCTATATTTTTCTATGTTTCTATATTTTTCTATGTTTCTATATTTTTCTATGTTTCTATTGGGGAGAGAGCGGGAATATGGTATTGAGATAGAGGATCAGCCATGATCATATTGAATGGCGGAGCAGGCTCGAGGGGCCGAATGGCCTACTCCTGCTCCTATTTTTCTCTGTTTCCTATTTTTTTCTATGACCATGGGTTTTCCCTTCCCATTTCAGCAAAAGTTGCAGAAAATTCCCCAACTCAGCACCAAGCACCCTGAGATGTGGTCGTTGAAAAGATGCTGCAATCATCTCTCCTCTATAACTCTTCTCCGAGTTCTGTTTCAGAAGTATTAATCAGATTGTACCATTTCACAAATAAATCTACATTATTTGGCGTAACCAGAAACTTTCACAAGCACATTGTGCATTGGTACTCGTTCTACATTACGCCGAGTTATACTTTCCTATCTGCTGGTCCGTCTATTTATGTCTCTGAAACTCTATCTGTCTGTTAGCCTGTCTGTGAGTGTATCCATCTCTCTGTCTGTCTTAGTATCTGTTTTATTCTGTCAATGTGTTTGTCTGTATGTCTGTTTGCCTATCTTTGTATCTGTCTGTGTGCCTGTCAGCTTGTCTGACTGCCTGCTCAACTGACTGTCTATCTGTCTATTTACTCATGGCGTTAAATGTTAAGAATAGCAGCCACTCTGCATCCTTTACATGCCTTACGCTCTCTGCTGCCTGTGGCGCACCCCAGGTCTAATAAGTTCCATTGCACAGCATTTAATGATCCATAAAGCACTTCTTTTTTTTCCCCGCTGATAAGCAGATCATGGACAGATTTTCTCTAATTAAAAACATCAGCAATACAAACAGGAAGCTAAGGGGGCTTCTGACAATAAGCATGATGAAGTGCCACTCGAGAGGCTTTGAACTATAATGCAGTAATTAAATACTGCAGTAATTAATCAACTGAGATTACAGCTACATTCCTGCTACAGTAAATCTGTATTGATGTTATTGTGTGCTTGGGGATAATTTCAAGTTTAATAAACGGTATCATAGATTTTTTCCCAATTTTTTTGGAAGAACGAGGAAATGGATTTATTTTTCAATTGTTAATAGCAAATAATAATTTTAAAATTATATTCGCATTAGGGATTAATTAGCTCTGTTTATAATTCAGATATTACTCAGTACCAGAGAGACAGAGAGCAAAAGAAACTGAGGTAATTGTTTAGCATTACAAAGGCTCTTCAGAATGGTATGGTAATTTCGTTTCTGGCTGTTGCTAAAATCATTTCCACCCCCCCCACCCCCCCCCACCAACAGAACTATTAAAGACATTATGAAGATATTTAAAATACAATATTGTAGAAAGGAGTGCAGATGTAAATGGAGTGCAATCAGAAAGGGGTTCCAACTGGTAACTAAGCCCCACTCAGCTTTACAACGGCTAGGTGGCTATAAATAAGCCTGCTTGTATTAAAAGTGGGCCCCATCTGTCTACTGGTACGATTCAATTTGATTATGCCCATTCTCTTTTGTCTGCCATCCCTTTAAACCACTACAGGAGGCTTACAAACATTAAACAGCTACGAGGAAATGCTTAATGTTCGAATCACTACTAAGGGAACATAGAATAAATCTGGTAAACAGTATCGTTGTCGATTTTGTCCGTGTTTCACTTCTGCTGGACTTTCGGAGTCAGAATCGCAGGAGCTCTGGATCTTCTAAAGGACACTTTTCCATACAACTCTCATCGCTATGTGTGTGTGTGTCCGATGATGTCTGAGGTTTGCCAAAATACTAGCAAATAATCCTTTGCGGTTTCAGTTACCAAGTCAGGAAGGAAGGTTTTTTTTTAAAAAAAGGATTAATATCTTGCTTTTTGTTCTTTTTAGCAGTCAAATAATGAGTTGTGCCACAACCTGGTTGCAACAGTTGTTTGAAAAACCAATTTATCTCCCTAATTTGTTTCAGTATTCCCACGGATTTTTTTCCAGGTATCCCATTACATTTCAGGGCATCCTGCTGATCTTTGGATAGCTTGATGTTCTACAGGGTTTCCTGCTGTATTTCAGGGTATCGTTCTTTTTTATGGGTATGCTGCTGTTTTGCAGCGATCTTGCTGTTTTCTGTAACCTTGCTGTCTTTCCGGGTTTCTTCTTGTTTTTTTGGGGTGTACTGTTGTTTTATGGCTACCTTGCTCTTTCCTGGGGGACCCTGCTGCATTTCCAATTGCTGTGATTGTCTAAACGACTGATTCTGGTGATCTTGTTTTGAGAGAAGGTAATTTTTCATGATCCAAATTTTAATTCACCAGTAGTTGAAGTATCAGTTAACTTTTAGCATTAATGTGAACGGGCAACTGTGTTTACACTATCCACTTGTACGTCTGTTGATTGGTGAAAGCACAGTTAATGCACAGTTACAGCTCATTGGCCTCCAACAGTTGATATGAGTTCTGGTGCTGGAAAAGAGACAATGGGACAGATGCACATAAGAACATAAGAAATAGGAGCAGGAGTCGGCCATTCGGCCCCTCGAGCCTGCTCCGCCATTCAATAAGATCATGGCTGATCTTCCACCTCATCTCCACTTTCCTGAACTATCCCCATAACCCTTGATTTGCTTAATATCCAAAAATCTATCGATCTCTGTCTTGAATATACTCAACGACTGAGCCTCCACAGCCCTCTGGGGTAGAGAATTCCAAAGATTCACCACCCTCTGAGTGAAGAAATTTCTCCTCATCTCAGTCCTAAATGGCCGACCCCTTATTCTGAGACTGTGACCCCTGCTTCTAGACTCCCCAGCCAGGGAAAACAGCCTACCTGCATCTACCCTGTCAAGCCCTGTAAGAATTTTGTATGTTTCAATGAGATCACCTCTCATTCTTCTAAACTCTAGAGAATATAGGCCTAGTCTACTCAATCTCTCCTCATAGGACAATCCCCCCATCCCAGGAATCAGTCTGGTGAACCTTCGTTGCACTCCCTCTATGGCAAGTATATCCTTCCTTAGGTAAGGAGACCAAAACTGTACATAATACTCCAGGTGTGGTCTCACCAGGGCCCTATATAATTGCAGTAAGACATCTTTACTCTTATACTCAAATCCTCTTGTAATAAAGGCCAACATACCATTTGCTTTCCTAATAGCTTGCTGCACCTGCATGTTAACTTTCAGTGAATCTTGTACAAGGACACCCAGGTCCCTCTGAACACCAACATTTCCCAATCTCTCACCATTTAAAAAATACTCTGCTGTTCTATTTTTCCTACCAAAGTGGATAACTTCACATTTCTCCACATTATATTCCATTTCCAGTTCTTGCCCACTCACTTAGCCTGTCTATATCCCCTTGAAGCCTCCTTGCATCCTCCTCACAACTTACATTCCCGCCCAGCTTTGTATCATCAACAAACTTGGATATATGACATTTGGTCCCCTCATCCAAATCATTGATATAGATTGTGAATAGCTGAGGCCCAAGCATTGATTGTTGCGGTACCCCACTAGTTACAGCCTGCCAACCCGAAAATGACCCGTTTATTCCTACTCTCTGTTTTCTGTCCATTAACCAATCCTCAATCCATGCTAGTATATTACCCCCAATCCCATGAGCCCTAATTTTGGTTAATAACCTCTTGTGTGGCACCTTATCGAATGCCTTCTGAAAATCCCAAAACACCACATCCACTGGTTCCCCCTTATCTATGCTGCTAGTTACAACCTCAAAAAACTCCAACAGATTTGTCAAACAAAATTACCCTTTCATAAATCCGTGTTGACTCTGCCCAATTATATTATTATTTTCTAAGTGCCCTGTTACCATGTCCTTAATAATAGATTCTAGCATTTTCCCTGCTACTGATGTCAGGCTAACTGGTCTGAAGTTCCCCATTTTCTCTCTCCCTCCTTTCTTAAATAATGGGGTTACATTTGCTACCTTCCAATCCGCGAGAACCGTTCTAGAATCTATGGAATTTTGGAAAATGACAACCAATGCATCCACTATCTCTATAGCCAACTCTAAAACCCTAGGATGTAGGCCATCAGGTCCAGGGGCTTTATCGGCTTTCAGTCCCATTAACTTCTCCTGTACTATTTTTTTACTAATACTAATTTCTATAAGTTCCTCATTCTCGCTGGACCCTTGGTTCTCCACTATTTCCAGACACAAAGGGCGATTTTGCCGGCGCTCAGGGGTCGGGTTTGGAGGCAGGACTGCTGGCAAAATCAAAAAGATTGGCAGCGGGTCCCGAACCTGCTTCCAACCCGCCTCCAATCAATCTTCCCGGGAGTCGGGTCCCCGATTTGCGCAGGGGCCCGACTCCTAGTGGCGGGAAGAGGATTATAGCCACTTAACTGCTTGTTAACAGGTAGTTAACAGGCAGTTAAGAGGCTTTTTCCAATTTTGACACTTCTACTGCGGGCTTCCTGATGTCGGGAAACTCCGCCAGGGTAAGTGTGGTGTGCTGTGTGTCTACTGTAATGTTTGTGTATAGATGACAGCTGCAGAAGTGGTGTGAAGGATCCAATGGGACACTGGTGAGTTGCAGAGGTAAGAAAATGTTGGGAAAGTCATTTTTAATGTGTTTAGAATTTTCTGTACATGACAAGCTTTGAAGTGTTTGTGTAGTCCCACCTCATTGGGAGAACCTCTCTCACCAGTGACAGATCACTTCTGTAACCTCACCTGCAGCTGCCAACTGTTTTAGCCTAAGGAGAGAATCACTGGAATCCTGGGTGCAAGGGCTCACCTTAGTACAGTGATTGTCAGTGTTTGCAGCACCTCAAAGCTGTCAAACACTGAAAAAAGCATGTCAAAAAGAAATGGTGGTGGCCCCTTTAAGAAAACCGGCAGATGACGCGTCATCAACTGATGTCATCTGACTCCGGCTTTCTCTTAATTGGCTGGCAAGCCTGCAGGGTGGGCTTAACAAGGCCAATTGATGCAAAATAACGTCTGTGCGTCGGACGTCGCTGGGGGCGGGACTAGAACCTGAAAGGCAGCAGTCCCGCCCCCAACTCGCCTCTTCAGGTAAGATCCCAGCCAAAGTATTTGTTTAATAAGAAAGAACATAAGAAATAGGAGCAGGAGTAGGCCATACGGCCCCTTGAGCCTGTTCTGCCATTCAATAAGATCATGGCTGATCTACATCAACTCCACTTTCCTGCCCTATCCTCATATCCCTTGATTTCCTTAGTGCCCAAAAATCTATCAATCTCCATCTTGAATATACTCAATGACTGAGCATCCACAGCCCTCTGGGGTAGTGAATTCCAAAGATTCACAACCGTCTGTGTGAAGAAATTTCTCCTCATCTCAGTCCTAAATGGCCAACCCCTTATGCTGAGATACATTTTATATTTTTAGGAATTTATGTATTTTGTTTACTCAGAGCACTGGATGATCCAAAACTTCCTCCAGATTATGTTGGTAAAACCAAAGCCACCGTCTTCAGCTCCTACAAACACACAACTCTGGCCTCAACTGCCTTCTCCCTCCTTAGCTGCCATCTCAGGTTTAGTCCAGAGGTGTGGAACTTTGATATACTGTTTCCCCCTGAGCTCAGCTTCCTCCCACACCTCCAATCCCTCACCAAAATCTCCTTCTTTCACCTCCACAGTATTGCATGCTCCCTCCACTTCTGAAACCCTAATCCATACTTTCATCACCGCTTGGCTGGTCTTCTCCAACCCTCTCCTTGCGGGCCTTCCTGCCTCAAGTCATCCAGACTGCATGGCCTGTGCCGTCACCTGCACTATGGTCTGCATCCCTTTCTACTGCCTTCCCATGTCCCAGAAAATCCAGTCAGTAGCCTGTAGTTTACCTGGGATCATCCCTATGCCACTGTTTAAAGATCTGTGTTATGTTAATTCTTTTCATTCCTCACACTGCTCCCATTTCCAATGACAAAAACTCAGCAGTGGGGAATTTTCAAATATGAGATGGATAGAGTACAAAATAGATATATTCCTGTAAGGTGAAAAAGGGGTGCATCAAAGGATAGCATTCCATGGATAAAGAAAGCTTAAAACTAATCTGAAACTTAAAAGGAGGCATATGATCAAATAAGGTCTAACAATACTAAAGAAAATCATAAAGAGTTCTGACAAAGGGTCATCGATCTGAAACGTTAACTCTGTTTCTCTCTCCACAGATGCTGTCTAACCTGCTGAGTATTTCCAGCATTTTCTGTTTTTATTTCAGATTTCCAGCATCCGCAGTATTTTGCTTTTGCTAAAGAAAATCATGACTGAAAGCAGAAAGTGGAGTAGGCATAGTGAAAATGGTACGATAGCCTGGATGGTTATGGTAATGGACTAGTCATGAGTTTAAATCCCACCTTAGCAAGTTGTGAAATTGAATTCAATAAATCTTGTAATCAGGTTCAAAGTACCCCCTATGATTCTAACGATTTTCTAAAGATAATAGCAAGGACGTGACTGATTTTACTCGCCACTTCAAGTACACTTATATGAAGTTGAGCCTTGTGCTTTGTCTTCCTTTAACTCTGTCAGGCTACCAGATCATGTTTTTGCTTAGATATGACTTTTTTTGGGCAGCAGGAGCTATAAGTGGAAGAATGTCTGAAGGAGAAGCAGCCTTGAGTGTCAGTCTCAACACCACACTAGCACAGGACTTCTAAGACCTGAGTGAGACTGTTCAGTCTGTGAAGAAACTGACCAGTAGAACCACTGAGCTTCTGCCCTGCACGAGTGGGCTGCAAGGAGTGGTCGCAGATGCCATTGTCTCTCTGGAGAGTGACAATAATACAGCTTCTTTAAGGACTCCTCCAATGCCTGTACAAGAGAGAGCTTTAGCCATGAGCCCGGCACCCCGTAACACTGCAAGAGAGGGGCTGCTGGAAATTGCTCCCATTGTGACAGCTGTTTCACTGAGATGAGAGTCACTTCAGGCCTGTAAGGATCCAGGGAAACTTTTCCAGCTGCCCACCGCTCAACCTCATCTCATTCAGGGAGCGCCTCATAGGAGTAGCAGATTAGAAGCTCTAGCAAGTAAGTTAGCTGGCACAAAGGGTAGACCAAGGTGTTCAGAGGTAGTTGCACTTAGGGCAAATGGATTGCTTGGCACCATTTGGTGAATTTTGTAATGGAAAGTAAACACGGCTTGACCATATTGAGTTTTGAATTGATTTCTGTGTATGGTTGCAACTTTTTGAAATTAGATGATAGCAGGAGAAATGTAGACTTCTGTCTTATGAAGGAACTGGCAGAATTCTTTGACAGCGAGGGACTTTGTGAAGGTGGGTGAGGTGGAGAATAGATAGGTATGAAGTGACTTTATTTGAAAGCATTAGGCTATAAGTTATGTTATCCTTACTCTTGCTTCTGGCTGTCCTGTTCCACATCCTCCCCTTCCTGTCCGCATCCTCAGCTGTGGGGTTGGTGTCTTTTGTCTCCTGTCTTCATCATCATCCCATCCAGCTTCTGGAAGCAGCGAGCCTTTTGTGATATTATATAGTATGCAGCAAGCTACAATGATCTTAGAGGTATTGCAAGATTCCACCAGATTTATCAAGGCTGCTAAAACAAGACTTCAGAATGCCTATAGTCTGCTCCATCACACTTCTTGTCATGTCATGGGCCTCTTGACATCTGTTCTCCTCCTATGTCTGTGGAAGCCTTACTGGGATCATAAGCATAACTGTAAGGAGAGCCCCTTCCAGTTTGTCTTTTCTATCTCTATGAAGTAATCTGTATCCTGGTGCATTTACCCAACCCATGTCATTGTTGAACCAAGTCTCTGTGACACTTATGATATTATAAGCTCCCTCTCCAGCAAGATCCTCCAGGCCTCCCATTTTATTCCTAAGGTGCCTAGCCTTCATAAATACAACTTTGAGATAGCCATTTACCCCACTTCCTTGACCAATGTATTTATTTATTTTGTAATTATTTCCTCATGTGATCATATCCTTTTATTCCACACAATTACCTGCTGTATCAGTGTCTGCACTTGAACTGTGATCTACCAGCCCCTGTTCTGTACTATAACATCTAGTTTGTACATTTTTTCAATCGCTATTACTTTATCTTCCCTCTTTCTAGATCTGCTCTATTTACCCCTTTCCTCTGCCTTATTAGCTCAAAACCTCCTGGGCATCCTCCTGTGCTAACTCATTGTTTCCCAGGACCTCTCACCTCCCCCAGTCTTCCCAGACTAAAATCTAAAACACATCTTTGTGTCAATAAAAAAACTACTACTTCATGATTTAACCTGTCTTCTCTGCTAAACTTTTCAACCTTGGTGATCGGCATTATGGGCCTTGACCATTAAACTAGGCTTCTCAGTGAAAAGCATGAGTCTGTTAGGAATTATTGCAGCGAGGCAGCTAACGTTGTTTATGATGGGCATTGTACTATTGTGATTATGGTAATGGACTAGTAACCTAGGACATGTGAGTTCAAATCCCACTCTGGTAAGTTATGAAATTCAATCTTACAAGGACTGTTTTGTGCACCACTTAACATATAAGCACTTCTTCTCATCACTTTGTTCTCCAACCAAGTCACTTAAGATAAAAACTAAACCTTCCAGTGCTTAGGCCCAAAAAGGGACCACCAATCAACTCATGGCTGAAAAAATGTTGTAAGCATGATGGGAAAGGAAATGTTAGGAGTGAGATTCATGATGAAAAAGAGTGAGTTCCATTTAATCCATCTAAATATAGAGAGGTGTGTTTGTTCTTCAGAATGAGAAACAGCAAAATATTTGCATTTTTAAACCTAAATAAATGTGTCTCACTCCAAATAAGTGAGCAGCTAATGACTTCACTTTTATCTTTCCACATGCTGCCTCAAAACATTTTTTCATTAACTTATTTCTCCCCAGTAACAGATTTGTTGCGAGGAATCAACACAATGTTTTAAATCGTGCTGAGACTCTTCCCCACTTGTGTGGAGCATTGTCATGGCAAAACTTATGCGCAGGCCATTTGCTTCCTCTCCCTCACGGAGCAAATTAAAGTTTGCGAAACAACTATTTGTCAAGTCACTGCCTTTTCAAGGTGTGTGCCTGAAATAGATAAACTGGCTGATCTCCTCTGGCTTTGCTAACAGACATATGTAACAGAACCAGTCTACAACGGTTAACTACAATCTACTGGCACAGGCATGATGGGCCAAATGGCCTCCTTCTGTGCTGTATCATTCTATGATTCTACTATATTATCCTCTAATTATTTGTATTTTATTTGCTGTGCATTATCCTTCCTCAGTTTACTTTTGTACTCAATGTGATTGCTTTGACTGCTTAAGAATATGTTTTTCACCCCACCAGCCTCCACATTCAACGGATCATCCTCCGCCATTTCCGCCACCTCCAGCGTGATCCCACCACCAAATACATCTTCCCCTCACCTCCCCTTTCAGCATTCCGTAGGGACCGCTCCCTCCGCGACACCCTAGTCCACTCCTCTACCACCCCCAGCACCCCTTCCCCTTCGCCCGGCACCTTCCCGTGCACGCGCAGGAGATGCAACACATGCCCTTATACCTCCCCTCTTCCCACTGTCCAGGGCCCCAAACACCCCTTCCAGGTGAAACAGCGATTTACTTGTACTTCCTGCAATTTAGTATACTGTATTCGCTGCTCACGATGTGGACTCCTCTACATTGGGGAGACCAAACGCAGATTGGGTGACCGCTTTGCGGAACACCTCCGTTCAGTCCGTAAGGGGGACCCCGAGCTCCCGGTGGCCTGTCACTTTAATTCACCGCTTCACTCCCACTCTGACCTCACCGTCCTCGGCCTATTACACTGTTCCACGGAAGCTCAGCGTAAGCTCGAGGAACAGCACCTCATCTTTCGTTTAGGCACGCTACAGCCCTCTGGACTCAATATCGAGTTCAACAATTTTAGATCATAACCTCAGCTCCAATCACATTTATATTTTATTTTATCCACCCTTTTATTTGTCCCCCCCCACCTTTTTTTTCCTCCTAGAAGCTGGCAGCTGTCCTTCATTCTGCCAGTGGATTTCACACTTCATTCAGCCTTAATCTGTCACATTAACACCACCTCTAGCCTTGCATATCTCTTAATGTCTCTTAATGTCTCTTCATCTCCCCCTTTGTTCCTTTATCCCCTCCCCCTTTTCCCAGCTTTACCCTGGCCTTAAATCTATTTGATTTCCGGCTCTTCCCAGTTCTGATGAAAGGTCATCGACCTGAAACGTTAACTCTCTTTCTCTCTCCACGGATGCTGCCTGGCCTGCTGAGTTTTTCCAGCGTTTTCTGTTGTTATTAAGAATATGTTTTGTTGTTCAAAAAAAAAGTTTACTTATACAATATTAGTTACCCTTTGTGTTTAACAATTCGTGTGCATATTTTAAAACTATAACAGCATAAATTGTGATTAAATCTGTTTTTTTATTATTAACGCACTAAATAAATCCACTGTTTTAAAAAAGCAAGGAATGAAGGGAACAAGTGACAAGGACCACAGTTGTTGGATTGAGGCCAGAGATGAGAGCAGGAAGCACTGCTGAGCCAGGAGACAGTGGATACCTGCTGTAGTTGAGAGCAAGACTGTATCGCGGACCAGATTAGTTGGGAGCAAGAGCAATTGAGTGTGGCTTGTATATCAGGAGAGCAGGAAGCAGGTAGGTCAAGGTTGAGGCTCGGAGGGAACAGCACAGTATGGAGTCACTGTGGGTGGGGAGGGAAGAACCAGAAAGATCCTAAGGCCATATGATGGCTTCTGGGCATAGTACTCTAGTTGCTTGGTTATATTGTATTAGCCTCACAGTATAATTGCATTCTTTGCACTGTGATTGCGATGGAGGCTGGCTTGATGGCTCGTAGTGTGGTTGTCTGGCCTAGATCATCGAGCTTCGGGTGGGCTGTGAGGTAACGGGCGAGAGTTTGTCCAAGTTCAAAGAAGTTCATGAGGCTCAGCAGGCATTGTCAGACCACGCATGGGTAGGGGGGCATCGGAGATATTGGAGCAATTGGAAGATGGAATAGGTACATTTACAGGTAAGTGTGATTTTTTTTCTGAATTGTTGAATTTTGTTGTTTTTTTATGTTAGAAATCATAGCCTGGATTTTGCGGGGCTGATGACGGTGTACGCACGTACGCCATCGGAAGTGCTCAGAAAGGCCCCGCACGTTCCACTTGCGATCTGTCAAGTTCCGCATTGACAGATCCTTCACATACGCTTCAGAAACACTTTCGCTGGCACAGAGTATTTGCCCAACTATTGCCCAGCGAATGCCCACAAAACCCTTACGCCTGGTAAAAGCAGGCGTAAGGCCTTCTTTTACCAGCGTAAGGGTTAAAATAAATGTTAAAATAACATTTTCAAAATGATTTAAAAAATACACATACATTTAAAAATGGTTTAGGTAAATTTTGGCCCTTTTAAAATGTTTAACTTTATTTTTCAAAAAATTGAATTTTTATTTTAAATGCTTACTTAAAGGGTCTTTTAATTAATTTTGAACATGTGATCATTTATTTTTATTTAAGTGGTGTGAATTCTTATTTATTTGGGGATTTCCAATATGCATCTGGGGATTCCGTACATAAATGGAATTCCCATAAGCATCATAGGAATGCCCCTTTTCGATTGGTTGACCGGGCCCACATGATCCCAGGGACACTTGCGCACCGCGTGCGCCCCTGGGATCCGTGGGCCTTTACGCAGGCGTACACCTGCAGGCCCAGGACCCGAAGAGTCCGAAGCTCCGGAGACACCAGTTACATTTGGATTTTTTTTTCGGTTCGGAGGCATATTCTTCTGGTACGCCTCCGACCGCAAATTCAGGGCCTATGTATTGGGAACATTTAAAAAAAAATAAAGACTTTCATTTATATAGCACCTTTCACAAACACCGAACGTCCCAAAGCGCTTTATAGCCAATGAAGTACTTTTTGAAGTGTAGTCACTGTTGTAATGTGGAGAATGCAGCAGCCAATTTGCACACAGCAAGCTCCCACAAACAGCAATATGATAAGGACCAGATAATCTGTTTCCGTGATGTTGATTGAGGGATAAATATTGGCCAGGACAACTCCCCTGTTCTACGTTGAAATAGAGCCGTGGGATCTTTTACGTCCACCTGAGAGAGCAGACGGGGCCTCGGTTTTATGTCTCATCCGAAAGACGGCACCTCCAACAGTGCAGTTGAGGAGTGGAGAATTGTTTGACCGTGGAGGGGATCCCAGCCAAGTCTGACCCTGCCCTCAACCCAACATCCACACTTTGCAGAGGAAGCCTATGGATTGTAATCAAGGGCAGGAAGTCTTGCTGATGTTTCCCTTCCCGAACCTAACGGCACTGAGGCCAATTGTAAACCTCCTATAGCTACTGCGGATGAGATCAGCTGACTTGGTACAGACCACAGATCAAAGTGAGACCTTCCAGAGCCATATGCTTTAATACTATACTAACAATGCATAATATATATTTTAGTTGTGTGTGTGTTAATGTACTTGTAGGAAGGGAAGGGGTGAGTGGGATCCAGCCACTTTAAATAAAAGCATACTAAATTCCACCAGACAAAGCATATGAGTGAAGCACTAAATGAATATTTGTTACTGAAATTGAATGTTTGGACAAAATATCCACCAAAAAACAAGGGAACGCCCCCCTCCCCGTGAAAATCCCTTTACTCACAGACAGTTAATATAATAAATTAGAAGTAGGTTGCATATCCTGCAGGCCTTTGCAGTGTAAACCACAAAAACGGCTGTCACAAAATGAAAAACGCCAACCGTAGCACATTGAACGGATGAGTGGAGACACACTCTGTCCCAGTACCCAGAGGGATAGGTCTGGTGATAGCCCTCTCATCTGCTTAGCACATAATGCATGTGTTTGCTGCGATGCTGGTAATGTGTTTTTTTCCCCCCCAACTTCTTTTATCCAGAGGAATGAATCACATAAGTAGAGCAGTGGAACAAGATTTTCAACCCATTGCCTTTGATTAAGTGCTTTTGCATGGGAGTCTCAGGACCTGCAATAATATTAATGGAGTAGAAAGCAGAGTAAAGCCAGGACCTTGGGTTTCCCAAGTAGCTTTATCCCAGGGATAAAGAGGGTGATTATAAACTTACATGTATTTGCTCTTATCATTGCTTAGGAGGAAGTTCAGAATGAGAATTAAATCTAAGCCTCCTCTCCTTTCAAGCAACAAGAATTAAAGGTTAAAACAAAACCGATTATTAAAGTATAATTTTTTTTAATTAAATTAAGTGAAATATATTTCTAACCACTTTTTTATTTTTTGCCACTCCAGTTTTCTCCCCCTTCCTTTCCTGACTCATGCTGAGGTACAAACCCAACAGTTATCGCCCAGGTGGCCATTGGGTCCAGAGTGAGTGTCGTCTAAGAAGGCAGTGGAATAAAAATAGCAACATAGCCCAATTCTGACCTCACCTAATATCCACGTGTAGACACTTTCCAGTGACTGTCACTGGATATTAATAAAGAGCTGATCTTTCGTCTCCCTGGTCTGGGGGTAACAGAGGCTAGTTATAGTGACCTGACTGTCATTGTAGCTGACGTCAGCTAACTCAGCACAGACCAGGGATTGAACTTAGGGGTTTCCTTGTGTGTATATGGGTCAGTCCTACACTGAGAGGGGCATTTACCCACTGAGTCATCAAGGATGCACATTCTGGCTCATTTTAAAGTGACTCTGTTTGAAGGTCTGTTTATCTTCGAGCATCCAGATGAGCGGAATCAGATCTTCACAATGAGAACTCACCCTTCTTGTAATCAAAGAAGAGGATCTGAGTAAGCAACCTCTCAGGATAAAGCTCTTTTTTAAATTACTTTTTTAATAAGAAACTCTCATTGGATTTGCTGTTAAAGATCATAGATACTAATTGAACACAGAACTGGAGATCAATAGCTGACTTGAGTTGTGACACTCCTCGGTTTTATCACCAACACATTTCCAGTGTATACCAGTGGAGAAGGTCATGTTCCTCTCCCCCATCTTGCTTCGAGACTGCGTCACATTATCAGAAGGATGGCACAGTGTGCACATTCATTGGCAATCGGCGGTGATGGTTGCATTACACACAAGCGATGGTAGAACACAGGAACACTCACACATTCCTGTTGGGAGCGTGGAGGCAATTACAAGGTCTTTGGCAGTGTGTGGAAAAAAAGATGAAAGGACATTTTTCCAGTGGTAAAGAAAGTAAAATCATGGAAGCTGGTCAATTAATGGACATCAGCACAAAAATTTTCCTGGCTTCATCTGTGAAAGGGGGCAGTTAATGCAAAGGTTGAACCTCCATACAGTTTGTAGCCAATAAAGTCCACGGTACAGTGGGCAGATGCTAAGCCAAGGCCAGGTACTCCTCCTCAGGGAGTGAAACTCAAAGGGAGAGCGTTCCCTGAGTCACTCTTCTGTAGCTCACAGCTGCAAGTCTCAGAGCATCATTGGCAGTGGCTTGAAGCAGGTCGTCTACTCGCCTCCTGGCTGCGGATATTGTCTCGGGCAGGGAGACTCAGGACAGGGGACGGAGAAAAAGAGGGAGCCTAAGCTTCAAAGATGATGATTTAATCCACTCTGCGTGAAGGTGTGGTTGCTAAAAATGTAGCCACTCTTAGTTTGAGCCTCAAAAGAATGTGATGGCGAGCATGGTGTATCTACTCGCTGTATAGTCAGCGAAGATACAACTTTATAAAGCACCAGCTTCGACTTGTCAATGGAAAATGGCTGCTGCTGTGAAATCATGGAGGATGCTACTGAACGAAATAGCAGAATTTGCTTGTAGTCTTTAGGTTTTCTGGCTTCATCTGTACAACCGATCACAAGAAATTCCAAAGCTCGTTAGTCTGAGCTAGACTTTCTGCCCAGTAACCATGGGTGAAAAATCTCGCCCACTTCCATTGTTGCCAAAATTCTTGATGCAACAAAATTTGCCGACAAATTGTCATCACCACATAAAGAGGATGGTTCAATGATTGGACCTCATTCCAATTCCCTGAGCAAGAGTTTTTCATTTAAAAAAATTGGAATCATTTGTTGAAATAACAAGAATTTTAAGAAACAATTTAAGTTTTCAAAATAATAGAGCTTGTTTTATTGTGTCTATGATTGTGATCACCCTGACAGAATGCTGAAGAGAAAAGAAAGGTGCAAAATGCCTGACTTTCCATCCAGACCCTCGATGATAGGGCAGATGGAGGAGAGGAAGTATTTGTGCGACTTTCTCTCTGTACCTGGCCTGACACAGCCTAACGTTGCTAATATCTGTTAAGAGAATGACATTGGGAGTGAGGAATCGCTGGAGTTTTTTGATTTGACAAATCTGTTTCACCTCACATCTCGCAGTGTAATGACTTCATGCTTCATGAAGTGTATTGTTATTGTTTGACATTGTTAACATTACTGTGCTGGGAAAGGGAGGGGGGCGGGGGGTGGTTGCTGTGGAAAGAGCTTACACGTTATACCTTGATGCAAATTCTATATCTGTGTCCTATTCTACTAACTGTGTCTCTGAAGAGGTTTCCTCTCTGTCAGTTTTCACAAGCTAGTATCTGTCATCATGCATATTATAAATGGAAAGTGGATTATAACAATTCCCTTAATAGACACTGCACTGTGCCTAAAAAATATGTTTTATTATCCCTTCTTCAGGCCCATAAGAGGATGAGAGGCAGCCTCCCAATCCTTCAGTGGGTAAATGCAGAGCCTCGTGTTGTACTGAGCCACACAGACCAGGAATGTTCCTGGTTTGATCTCTGGTCCGTGCTGAGTTAGCTGACCCCAGCTGGGGCCGCAGTTAAGGCATTGTAATTTGTCTCAAAATCATTCAGGGTTTCTGCTCCACATCACCATCCAGTGACCCTGCTGGAACTGCCTGCGTGAGGGCGGTGGGTGAGGACAAGATCAGCTCTGATGCCCTTTATGGTAAAACACTCGAATGACACTCACTGCCTAGGCTCACATATGAAGAATGGCCTCTTGGGCCAGATAGCACGAGACTAGTGGCACCTATGGATCTGTATCCCAGAAAGAGTCAACACCTTCAGGAGTGGAGGAGAAAAGATAATAAAATTGGAGAAAGAAGTCTCCTTGATTCATTATTTGTTTGGAGATGAAAAAGAATGTTAAGTGCCCTTTACTGCTCTCAAAATGCCCACCAACATTGTATACAGACCATCTGTTTGATGACTTCCCAACTGCAATGCAGTCTCTCACGAGTACTGGGGACATTAAGTAATAAACTCAATGGTTTTCTACTACCTTGACTGGCTTTGGCTGACACATGACTCTGTGTGGTTGACTCTATGTGGATGGCTCTCTGAAGTGGCCTAGCAGGCCATTCTGTTGTGCAAACAATTGCTATGGAAGCAGCACCAATTTCTCAGCGACAGACAATAAATGAAGCCTTGCCAGCGATGCTCACGTCCCGACAATAAAAATAAATCAACAGCATCACATATCGTAGAATCATAGAAAGTTACAGCACGGAAGGAGGCCATTTTGGCCTATCGTGTCCGCGTCGGCCAACAAAGAGCTATCCAGCCGAATCCCACTTCCCAGCTCTTGGTCCGTAGCCCTGCAGGTTACAGCATCCCAAGTGCACATCCAAGTACTTTTTAAATGTGGTTAGGGTTCCTGCCTCTACCACCCTTTCAGGCAGTGAGTTCCAGACCCCCACAACCCTCTGGGTGAAGAAATTTCCCCTCAAATCCCCTCTAAACCTTCCCCCAATTACTTTAAATCTGTGCCCCCTGGTTTTTGACCCCTCTGTTAAGGGAAATAGGTCCTTTCTATCCACTTTATGCCCCTCATAATTTTATACACCTCAATAAGGTCTCCCCTCAGCCTCCTCTGTTCCAAGGAAAACAGACCCAGCCTATCCAGTCTTTCCTCATAGCTAAGATTCTCTACTCCCAGCAACATCCTTGTAAATCTCCTCTGTACCCTCTCTAGTGCAATCACATCTTTTCTGTAATGTGGTGACCGGAACTGCACGCAGTACTCTAGCTGAGGCCTAACTAGTGTTTTATACAGTTGAAACATAACCCCCCTGATCTTGTATTCTATGCCACGGCTAATAAAGGCAAGCATTCCGTATGCCTTCTTAACCACCTTATCTACTTGGCCTGCTACCTTCAGGGATCTGTGGACATGCACTCCAAGGTCCCTTTGTTCCTCTACACTACTCAGTGTCCTACCATTTAATGCGTATTCCCTTTCCTTGTTAGCCCTCCCCAAATGCATTACCTCACACTTCTCTGGATTGAATTCCATTTACCACTGTTCTGCCCACCTGACCAATTTATTGATATCTTCCTGCAATCTACAGCTTCCTTCTTCAGTATCAACCACACAGCCGATTTTAGTGTCATCTGCAAACTTCTTAATCATACCCCCTATATTCAAGTCAAGATCATTGATATATACCACAAAAAGCAAGGGACCTAGTACTGAGCCCTGCGGAACCCCACTAGAAACAGCCTTCCAGTCACAAAAACACCCATCAACCATTACCCTCTGCTTCCTGTCTCCGAGCCAGTTTTGAATCCAACTTGACACTTTGCCTTGGATCCTATGGGCTTTTAACTTTGTGACCAGTCTGCCATGTGGAACCTTATCAAAAGCCTTGCTAAAGTCTATATACACTACATCAAACGCACTATCCTCATCTACCCTCCTTGTTACCTCCTCAAAAAATTCAATCAAGTTTGTCAGAAAAGATCTTCCCTTAACAAATCCGTGCTGACTATCCTTGATTAATCCGTATCTTTCTAAATGAAGATTTATCCTGTCCTTCAGAATTCTTTCCAATAATTTTCCCACCACCGAGGTTAGGCTGACTGGCCTGTAATTACTCGGTCTATCCTTTTCTCCCTTTTTAAACAAGGGTACCACATTAGCAGTCCTCCATATATGGAAATCATTGATTTTCTTTGGTCAGCTAGATGTGTGAAAACCCATCACCACCATCACCACTACAACAACAACAGCAGCAGCAGCAGCACCTTTAACGTAGAAAAGCGTCCCAAGGTGCTTTGCAGAGGCATAATCAGACAAACATGGATGCCGAGCTACAGTAGGAGAAATTAATAGTGCTGGCCGAAAGCTTGGCCAACATGATGCGTTTTAAAGGAGGAGAAGAAGAGGCTTTAGGGAAGGAATTCCAGAGCATGGGGCCTAGTCAGCTGACAGCACGGCACAATGGAGGTGTTGCGAGACTGGGATTCAATGTAAGTCAGCAAGGACAGATCGCAATAGCATGGTCGAGATTGAGACCTTGCCGTTGGGTTGTGGGGGGCGGTGGGGGGGGGTGCTGCGGGAGGGGAGTAAAATCATGCATGCTGTGATATTGCATACTGGAACACCAACGGGCTTTTTATAATTTTTCAAGACCTTTGGTGAAGGGTGAAGACCCCATAGTGGAGGACACTAACAAGGTTGGAAAGAGTGGAAGAGCAGACAAGATAAATCAACAAGTAGTGAATGGTGACACCGAGCTTAGCTTTCAAAAGCCTGTAGACTGTGAGTCTCCATGATAATTCTACTTGTGGCCTGGAAGGAGATGGTTAAAATGCTGCTATTGTCCACAAAGAGTTAAAGATGACTAAAAACTCTTTCCTCAACCTGTGCTGTTGTATATTTTGGCTGCGTTGTCTGATTCCACCAGCACTGAAACAGTTAATGAAAGATGAAAAGAATAAAATAGTTTGGGATAAGAAAGAAAAAACCATTTGTATCTTACAGTCTCCATCAAGAAGAGTTTTTGTTCTGTTGCAGAAAGTATTTTATGAGGCGGGTGTGCTGTGAGGCCCGACCAAATGAAGCTGTCATCGCCACTATTGACTGACATGCCAGTGTAAGTGAAACATGTGATTCCGAATGACTCCCTAATTACTGCTGCTGTGATGTCTCCGAGCCTGCCGGGCCAGAGGTTAATAGTCTTGATGTTCAGCCATCGCCTGCTCCAAATGCAGGAGTTAAACTGGCTCCCTGACAGTCGATATCTGAATCAAGTTCTCAAGGCTATTGCACCAACCGATCAATTAGGCCCTCGTTCCTCTTGGTTGTCACCTGACAACGAGTTTGATGAGTTGGAGCTGGAGAGACAGGCAGTTTAAGGTAGTTCAAGACAATTAAAAAAATATATATATAAAATAATAAAAGAAAAGGCCTCTGTATAACCCTTTCAGGGGCATTAACCTATATAAGGCAGAAAGTCAATTATCTGGATGTCAGTAATCTAAACAGTTCCATTAACGGAATGCTGTAATGTGCTCGTGCACTCGTTTTTATTGCTGAAAATCAGAGGCATGGGCACAGTACAAAGAGACGGGCATGTGCTTGGAGCAAAGGAGTCTTTACAGAGCTACATGTGGGGCCCTCTCTTGTTTTATGGTCAGTGTCTGCAGGAGTACTGCAGTCATGAATGCAGAGTGTAAGGCCACCTCGACCACTCCCCCTCGCACGGAAAAGCAAAAGCAAAGACTCCAAAGAGTGCTACATTTCACCCATTCCTCCTACTCCCATATGTCATTTGTAATATTAACCAAGGATTGTCGTTCCACTATGTCATTTGGTTAAATAAAAGTTCACTTAAGTGGCATGAGATATAGGGGTAGAAATTAGGTCGCGCCCCATTTGGGGCGCAAATATCGTCTGGACGCAAATATTAGCGCCTGGCGCTAATTATCGGCACTGACAGGAAACTTCACTTTTACCGCCCCGGGAGGTGAGTGGAGCGCTAAAGCAGGCGCTGCACACCTGTCTTAAGGCGCAAAGGCCAAGGAGTGAGGCGCTAACTCAGCGCGCAAGCGCAGCACAGCTGCTGCCAGTTAGCGAGGGAACACAGACACACTGGCGCCGGACACTTCTTAAAGCGGGGGGGGCCACTTGCTCCCCAGCCACACCCTGCTCATTGCAGCCTTGAATCTCAGCCTGGAGAGACCTGTGAATCCATTTTGCTGCCAAGCATGGAGAGGGTGAGAGAACGCGCTCATCGCTTCACCGAGCGGGCCTTGGATGCTCTGGTTGGCGCAGTGGAGCGCAGACGATGTATGCTGTTCCCTGGGAGTGGCAGGAGGCCTTTGCCACGCGAGTTCAGAAGAGTGTGGAGGGAGGTGGCTCAGAGCGTCTCCTCCAGGAGCATGGTGCCCAGGACCCATACTCAATGCCGCAAAAAGTTCAACGACCTCACTCGGGTCGTCAATGTGAGTGGCTTTTTCTCAATACCTCTCCATCCCTCCATCTCAACCTCACTCTATGGCCAGAGGGTCTTAAAACCCCAATGCACAACACTCATCCAACACCTATGGCCCTTTCATGAAACACACACACACATTCCACACTTTGCATACAGTAAGGGCTATTCACCTATGGGAGGCACATCAGGCAAGACCATGGCTGTATATTGTAAGGGCTATTCACCTATGGGAGGCACATCAGGCAAGACCATGGCTGTATATTTACTCAGATGCTGTCCTTTTTCTTGCAGGCTAAGCTGGCTCATAATAGGAGACAGCAGCAACGGACAGATGGAGGGCGGCCTCAGCTGCAACCCCTCAGCGATCTGGAGGAGCGCGTCCACAGGATTGTGGCAAGCCGGGTGATCGGTCCCGTCGCCACTGGAGACGCCGACCCCGTTGTGGACAGCAATGGTAAGGTCATCACCTTTTTGTCCTCTGTCCTTCCACTTGTCCCTCACAACACCAGCCTTTGACACTTTCAATACAACTTGCTAACTCGCTGCACTTATTCCTCCCTTACTGCCACCCTGTCCTCACGCTAAAGCCACTCTTGTACCTCCCTGCTTTCAGATGGTGATTCACCAGCTGAGGAGACGGGCCCTGAAGCTGCCACTGGGAGTGATGCTGCAGCTGAGGAGGAAGAGGAAGCCGGAGCATCAGTGCCACCCTCTCCCGAGGAAGCCCATGCCCACACTGGGAACACGCCTTCCCCGGAGGGGAGCAGGGGGGAAGGGGCTGATGATGGTGAAGCTCCAGGACCCAGCGGGCTGCAGCAACGCCATGGGGGGGTAGGGAAGAACGGGGGCCTTCTCCCCAGAGGGAGAGTATGCCAGACACTCCTACTGCAATGGACGCAGAGGAGGAGCGGCTGATTGCAGAAATGAACACCCAGGCGGTGGGCATGCACATGAGCTCATGGGTGCAGTGGGAAGGGTGCCCGATTGCATTGAGTCACTGGCAAGGAGTGTGGAGCACTTCGCTGTAGCACAGGCGGATGCCACACTAACACTTAGTGCTGCAATTCAGTCACTGGCTGCCGTGATCCCACCTCTGACTGCTCTCATACAGACTCAGATGGAGGCCACGCGAGCACAGACTGCTGCCAACCTCGATGGTTCGTGCACATGTCCCCGGGGCTGTCACCGCGCCGCAGCAGGCCAGCAATCTGTTCTCCGGCAGATTGCTCCGGATGCTGAAGTGCTGCCCCGTGGGAGTGCCAGTATGTCGGGCGAGCAGGGAGTTGCTGTCCTCTCGCACGATGACAGCATTCCTGCTGCCAACACTGTCACTTCTCCACTGCACTTGCCACCGCCTGTAGGACAGACTGCTGCCGCCCATGCAGAGTTGGTGCAGTCTGCAGCCGGGCCCTCCAGGCCCAGAAGTGGTCGAGGCCGTCCTTCAGGGGCATCTGCAGTGTCAGGGTCTGACGAGCAGCAGCCTTCCACCAGCCTTGCTGCAGCCACTGAGGTCCCATTACGGAGGAGCAGTAGGGTTAGAAGGGGGGAAGTGCGCAAGGGAAGGAGATCACCCTCGAAGGGCAAAAAGTAGGAGGTGTGACAAAATGCTGGTCATTTTTTTATTAAAGGCCGAGGTTCATGGCCCAACTTTTGTTTAGTGTTTTGGACATTATCTCCAGGTTGTGAGAACCAGTTATGTTATTGACTGTTTTTTTGTGTTTATTTCTATGAGTTTGTCATGAGGAATTGACACACACAGAGTTTGTAAAATAAATAAGTTTCTGTATTCAAAATATACATGGCTGGTGGTTGGAATTATTGGTGCCTTGGCCGGCTTAGGGGTTGCGTGCTGGGTTGATTAATGTTTGTAGCAATGGCAGGGGCCCTAGAAGCGGCTTGCTATTAGCCGTTGACGGACGGCCCTTGCAGTTTGACCATTGTGCGCCGCCCTCCCGCCTTGGTGCTGCTGATGATCATCGTCCTCGTCCTCTTCCTCCTCTTCCTCCTCCTCCTCTGGTGGTGCTACAAGGCCTGGTGGCATTGGCTGGGTCCTGAGGATTGCCATGTTGTGCAACATGCAGCACACGACTACGAAGTTCGAAACTTGCTCAGGCGAGTACTGCAGGGCTCCTCCGGAATGGTCCAGACAGCGGAACCATTGTTTCAGCACGCCGATTGTGCGCTCAATAATGTTTCTGGTTGCTTGATGGCTTTCATTGTACCGCAGCTCAGCAGGGGTGTTTGGCGTACGGAGCGGTGTCATCAGCCAGGTGCTCAATGCGTACCCCTTGTCCCCCAGAAGCCAACCAACTGGCTGATGCGGTGCCTCGAAAACTTCTGCCACAGTAGTCTGGCGCAGGATGAAAGCATCGTGGCAGCTGCCCGGATAGTGGGCATTGACAGCGAGTATCAGCTGTCTGTGGTCACAGACCAACTGCACATTCAAGGAATGGAACCCCTTTCTGTTCCTGAATTCCTCTGCATTCTCTCGCGGAGCACGCAAAGCCACATGCGTGCAGTCAATGGCGCCCTGCACCATGGGGAAGCCCGCTACCCTCGCAAAGCCCAGAGCACGGTCACGCTGCTTGTCTGGGGTCATAGGGAAAGAGATGAAGTCTCGTCTCCTTCTGAAGAGGGCATTGGTGACCTGCCGGATGCAGCGATGCACCGCAAACTGGGAGATATTGGCGAGGTCCCCAACAGCAGCTTGGAATGAGCCAGTGGCGTAGAAGTTCAAAGCCACTGTGACCTTCACTGCCACCGACAGAGACGTCCTGGACCTCAGCTGAGGCTGCAGATCTGGCTGCAGCAGGTGGCAGAGCTCAGTGACCACCTCCTTGCTGAATCGCAGCCTTCGCAAACACAGCTCCTCGGACATATGGATGTAGGAGAGCTGTTCACGATATACCCTGGGAGGGTAAGCTCTCCTGTACATGCGCCTGATGGCCCTCCTCCGTCTGGCCATCATTGCCACTCTCTGTCTGCGTCTCTGTATCCTCCGATTCAGCTGGAGCAGGACGACGCCCCCAATCATTGCAGCCCCCATATTCTCTTTGCCAGAAAAGTAATGATGTACAGCAACTAAAGTAGCAACAAAGTTAGGATGAATAGGCAAAACTACCTCACAAAGCGTTGAGTCAATGTAGTAGTCTCTCTCTTTCTCTCTCCGAATCTCTCTCTCTCTCTCAGAACGAGTGGTGCATAAATGTCGACCACAGAAAAAGACAGGAAGAGGCCCCCTTTAAATAGCGCCCCCCCCAGCCCCACACCGATTGATAGCGTTCCAGTCTTCCGGTCGTTGGAAGCGCCAGGCGGTAAGGCAGGGGGCGCCACTCAATTTCCGCTCCGGGGCGCCCCAAGGGCGTTGCACCATGGAATGACGTCATAATCTGCGCGCGCAGGTGGTCGCAGCGGTAAGTTTTAGCGCCGCCGCACAATCTCAAGTTAAGTTCTCGAGCGGCGCAAACATCGCTGCGCCCGGGCGTTAGCGGCTTAACGCCCCATTAGCGCCCTCTTAAGGCGCTAACGGGAGGCGCAACCAAGTGAATTTTTACCCCATAGTGTCATGACAGTGCGAGTCACGCAGTACAGTGTCATTAGAGAGTGAGTCACCTGGTACAGTGTCACTACAGTGCAAGTCACATGGTACAGTGTCACTATAGTGCGAGTCACGTGATACAGTGTCACTACAGAGTGAGTCACGTGATACAGTGTCAGTACAGTGCGAGTCACGTGGTACAGTGTCATTAGAGAGTGAGTCACCTGGTACAGTGTCACTGCAGTGCGAGTCACATGGTACAGTGTCATTAGAGAGTGAGTCACCTGGTACAGTGTCACTACAGTGCGAGTCACATGGTACAGTGTCACTATAGTGCGAGTCACGTGATACAGTGTCACTACAGCGTGAGTCACATGGTACAGTGTCACTACAGTGCGAGTCACATGATAGAGTGTCACTGCAGTGTGAGTCACGTGATACAGTGTCACTACAGCGTGAGTCACATGATACAGTGTCATTAGAGAGTTAGTCACCTGGTACAGTGTCGCTACAGCGTGAGTCACATGGTACAGTGTCACTACAGCGTGAGTCACATGGTACAGTGTCACTACAGCGTGAGTGACATGGTACAGTGTCACTACAGCGTAAGTCACCTGGTACAGTGTCACTACAACGCGAGTCACATGGTACAGTGTCACTACAGCGCGAGTCACCTGGTACAGTGTCACTACAGCGTGAGTCACATGGTACAGTGTCACTATAGCGTGAGTCACATGGTACAGTGTCACTACAGCGTGAGTCACATGGTACAGTGTCACTACAGCGCGAGTCACCTGGTACAGTGTCACTACAGCGCGAGTCACCTGGTACAGTGTCACTACAGCATGAGTCACGTGATACAGTGTCACTACAGAGTGAGTCACGTGATACAGTGTCACTACAGCGCAAGTCATGTGGTACAGTGTCACTACAGCACGAGTCACATGATACAGTGTCACTACAGTGCGTGTCACATGATACAGTGTCACTACAGCACGAGTCACATGGTACAGTGTCACTACAGTGCGAGTCACATGGTACAGTGTCACTACAGAGTGAGTCACGTGATACAGTGTCACTACAGCGCTAGTCACGTGGTACAGTGTCACTATAGTGCGAGTCACGTGATACAGTGTCACTACAGCGTGAGTCATGTGGTACAGTGTCACTACAGTGCGACTTACGTAGAATAGTGCCACTACAGTGTGAGTCCCGTGATACAGCGCAAGCCACGTGATACGGTGTCACTACAGTGCAAGTCACGTGGTACGATGTCACTGCAGCGCGAGTCCCGTGGTACAGTGTCACTACAGTGTGAGTTACATGGTACAGTGTCACTATAGTACGAGTCACATGATACAGTGTCACTACAGCGCGAGTCACATGATACAGTGTCACTACAGCGTGAGTCACATGGTACAGTGTCACTACAGCGTGAGTGACATGGTACAGTGTCACTACAGCGTAAGTCACCTGGTACAGTGTCACTACAACGCGAGTCACATGGTACAGTGTCACTACAGCGCGAGTCACCTGGTACAGTGTCACTACAGCGTGAGTCACATGGTACAGTGTCACTATAGCGTGAGTCACATGGTACAGTGTCACTACAGCGTGAGTCACATGGTACAGTGTCACTACAGCGCGAGTCACCTGGTACAGTGTCACTACAGCGCGAGTCACCTGGTACAGTGTCACTACAGCATGAGTCACGTGATACAGTGTCACTACAGAGTGAGTCACGTGATACAGTGTCACTACAGCGCAAGTCATGTGGTACAGTGTCACTACAGCACGAGTCACATGATACAGTGTCACTACAGTGCGTGTCACATGATACAGTGTCACTACAGCACGAGTCACATGGTACAGTGTCACTACAGTGCGAGTCACATGGTACAGTGTCACTACAGAGTGAGTCACGTGATACAGTGTCACTACAGCGCTAGTCACGTGGTACAGTGTCACTATAGTGCGAGTCACGTGATACAGTGTCACTACAGCGTGAGTCATGTGGTACAGTGTCACTACAGTGCGACTTACGTAGAATAGTGCCACTACAGTGTGAGTCCCGTGATACAGCGCAAGCCACGTGATACGGTGTCACTACAGTGCAAGTCACGTGGTACGATGTCACTGCAGCGCGAGTCCCGTGGTACAGTGTCACTACAGTGTGAGTTACATGGTACAGTGTCACTATAGTACGAGTCACATGATACAGTGTCACTACAGCGCGAGTCACATGATACAGTGTCACTACAGTGCAAGTCACATGATACAGCGTCACTACAGTGTGAGTCACATGGTACAGTGTCACTACAGTGTGAGTCACATGGTACAGTGTCACTACAGTGTGAGTCACATGGTACAGTGTCACTACAGAGTGACTCGTGATACAGTGTCACTACAGTGCGACTTACGTGGAATAGTGCCACTACAGTGCGAGTCCCGTGATAGAGCGCAAGCCACGTGATACGGTGTCACTACAGTGCGAGTCACGTGGTACGATGTCACTGCAGCGCGAGTCCCGTGGAGTTGTCATTGTGGCCACACAACAAGCCCACCACTTCTTGTTAGATCTTCACCAACAACCCTTCTCATGGTATCCTTCAATTCCTTCTCCTTTTTCAACAAACCTATCTAGTTGTCTCCTGAGCTCATTTATAAAGGTAGATTTTAAGAACTGTGCTCCTGGCATGGAGCTTTATTCACCAGTAGCATATATTTGTATTTCAGACACAGAGTTCTGTGGACACTGCAGAATTTTCCGACGGTTAAAATGAATGGATGGAAAATCCTGCGGGGTGTGCTCCCTCCTGAGATATGATCTCTTGGCATGAAAAATTCCACACCGGGCATATCATCATGTGGCATGTTTTAATCATGTGGCATGTTATTATGCAATGAGAAGTGGTTAATTAATAATCTTGTTGTGCGGGGTCCTTTAGGGAAGAGTGTCCATAACATGATAGAATTCTTCATTAAGATGGAAAGTGAAGAAGTCCAATCCGAAACTTGGGTCCTAAATCTAAACAAAGGAAACTACGAAGGTATGAGGAGTGAGTTGGCTATGATAGATTGGGGAGCTTCATTAAAAGGCATGATGGTGGATAGGCAATGGCTAACATTTAAGGAATGAATTGCAACAGTTATACATTCCTTTCTGGCGCAAAAACACAAAAGTAAAAGTGGCCCAACCATGGCTAACAAAAGAAATTAAGGATAGTATTAGATCCAACGAGGAGTCTTATAAAGTTGCCAGAAAAAGTAGCAAGCCTGAGGATTGGGAGCAGTTTAGAGTTCAGCAAAAGAGGAGCAAAAGATTGATTAAGAGGGGAAAAATGGAGTATGAGAATAAGCTTGCAAGGAACATAAAAGCGGACTGTAAAAGCTTCTACAAGTATGTAAAAAGAAAAAGATTAGTGAATTCAAATGTAGGTCCCTTACAGTCAGAAACGGGAGAATTTATAATGGGGAACAAGGAAATGGCTGAGCAATTAAACAAATACTTTGGTTCTGTCTTCACGGAAGAGGACACAAATAACTTCCCAGAAATGTTAGGGAACCAAGGGTCTAGTGAGAAGGAGGAATTAAAGGAAATTAGTATTAGTAAAAAAATAGTGCTGGAGAAATTAATGGGACTGAAAGCCGATAAATCCCCAGGGCCTGATAATCTGCATCCCAGAGTACTAAAAGAGGTAGCCATGGAAATAGTGGATGCATTGGTTGTCATCTTCCAAAATTCTATAGATTATGGAACAGTTCCTGCAAATGTAACCCCACTATTTAAAAAAGGAAGGAGAGAGAAAACGGGGAACTACAGATCGGTTAGCCTAACATCAGTAGTAGGGAAAATGCTGGAGACTATTATAAAGTATGTGATAACAGGACACTTAGAAAATATCAACAGGATTAGACAAAGTCAACATGGATTTATGAAAGGGAAATCATGTTTGACAAACCTACTGGAGTTTTTTGAGGATGTAACTGGTAGAATAGATAAGGGAGAACCAGTGGATGTGGTGTATTTGGATTTTCAGAAGGCCTTTGATAAAGTCCCACATAAGAGGTTAGTGTGCAAAATTAAAGCACATGAGATTGGGGGTAATATACTGGCATGGATTGAAAATTGGTTAACAGACAGGAAACAGAGAGTATAAATGGGTCTTTTTCAGGGTGGCAGGCGGTGACTAGTGGGGTATTGCAGGGATCAGTGCTTGGGCCCCAGCTATTCACAATATATATCAATGATTTGGATGAGGGAACCAAATGTAATATTTCCAAGTTTGCTGACAACACGAAACTAGGTGGGATTGTGAGTTGTGAGGAGGATGCAAAGAGGCTTCAAGGCGATTTAGACAAGTTGAGTGAGTGGGCAAATACATGGCAGATGCAGTATAACGTGGATAAATGTGAAGTTATCCACTTCGGTAGGAAAAACAGAAAAGCAGAGTATTATTTAAATGGTGATAGATTGGGAAATGTTGATGTACAGAGGGACCTGGGTGTCCTTGTACACCAGTCACTGAAAGCAAACATGCAGATGCAGCAAGCAGTTAGGAAGGCAAATAGTATGTTGGCCTTCATTGCAAGAGGATTTGAGTACAGGAGCAAGGATGTCTTACTACAGTTATACAGGGCCTTGGTGAGACCACACCTGGAGTACTGTGTGCACTTTTGGTCTCCTTACCTAAGAAAGGATATACTTGCCATAGAGGGAGTGCAGCGAAGGTTCACCAGACTGATTCCTGGGATGGCAGGACTGTCGTATGAGGAGAGATTGGGCATGTATTCACTAGAGTTTAGAAGAATGAGAGGGGATCTCATTGAAACGTATAAAATTCTGACAGGGCTAGACAGACTGGATGCAGGGAGGATGTTTCCCCTGGCTGGGGGGTCTAGAACGAGGGGTCACAGTCTCAGGATACGGGGTAGGACATTTAAGACTGAGATGAGGAGAAATTTCTTCACTCAGAGGGTGGTGAACCTGTGGAATTCTCTACCACAGAAGGCTGTGGAGGCCAAGTCACTGAATATATTTAAGAAGGAGATAGATAGATTTCTAGACACAAAAGGCATCAAGGGGTATGGGGAGAGAGTGGGAATATGGTATTGAGATAGAGGATCAGTCATGATCATATTGAATGGCGGAGCAGGCTCGAAGGGCCGAATGGTCTACTCCTGCTCCTATTTTTCTATATTTCTAAAAGGGCTGTGGATGCTCTGTCGTTGAGTACATTCAAGAATGGGATCGTTAGATTTTTGGACACTAAGGGACTCGAGGGATATGGGGATAGGGCGGGAAAGTGGAGATGAGGTCGAAGATCAGCCATGATCTTATTGAATGGCGGAGTAGGCTTGAATGGTCAAATGGCCTACTCCTGCTCCTATTTTTCTATGCTTCTATGTTTTCATCATGTGCCATGTTTTCATCATGTGCGTTTTCGTCATGTGGCATGTTTTCATCATGTGATGCGTTTTCGTCATGTGGCATGTTTTCCTACATTACAACAGTGGTTACATGTCAAAAAAAAAGTACTTCATTGTTGTAAAGCACTTTGGGACATCCTGAGGTTGTTAAAGGCGCTATATAAACGCAAGTCTTTTTTTCTTTATGTTTTGGCTCTTGTGCTGCATCTTTATCCTTTGTGTCTTCATTCCCTCACTGTATACCTGTATAAAATGGCTTGTCTGGTGGCAGGTAATTTGTCGGAATTTATATTTAATGGGCAATTCTCATTTATGTAATTTGCTCCTGTCCCTGTAAGTTAACTATAATGTAACCACTGTAGGTACGTTGCAAAAAAACAGAATTTGTTTCGGAATTCTAAAAGACCTCTGCGATTCCATCAAAGTGAATGTTAATTTATTCCCAGTGGTACTATAAATCACAGCAGTTTTGTATGGAGCAGAATGTACATGATATGTCTGTGACTAAGCATTTCTCATGACTGATCGGGAGGCACGAAATCTTACTTCAAATGGGCCTTTTAGCACACATGCTTAGTCCAGGTGAAGAAAGCTCAGAAGGTATCATCAACTCAGCTTATTTCAATCAGGACCTGTCTTTAGTTGATGCTTCAGTCATTCTGTGCTAATGCTTGAAAGTTACCTCACTGTGGAAAAGTTCATTCTTGGAATAATTATGCCAGAGGAGTCACCGATCATCCAAGCATGTTGTTGCCACTACAAGCAGTAAGAGTGTGGTCATATTACCGCAGACAGGACGAATCCGACCATTGTCTTTCCGATTGCTAACATTGTTTGCAGACCTTCGCCTGAGTGGCACCAAAGCTCAAGGTAGATCTATTAAAGCTTCGCGAGCGGCTGTTTTCCAGAGTGAAGCTGACTAACATTTAATGCATTGATTTTTTTGTGGAGTACATTAAGTTCCCATTACTTTTATTAACCATCTGATAGCCAGTTCTGACCCTGCTTCCACTCACAGAACAGCACCGAATCCTGGCCATTATCAGATGATCTTTGCTGTTGCTTTTCTACGGGGAAATACCAAAAATTGCAATTCTTGCCCCTCAATCAAATTTGTCTCCCCTCGGGCCAGCCGTTTTCTCAACAATTGTGTAATCCTGAGAAATTTCTTGTTGCGGTAAGAGCACTACCAAGATATAAGGAGTAATTTTATTGCTGTAATATTAAAACAATATTACAAAATGTAGACTCTAAGGGGATCATTTTCAACTTATCGCTGGAGCATAAAACTGTCATTGCGGGTCCGACGCCCATTATTAAAATCAATGGAGAAGGAATTCAGTTGTTTTCTATAACGGGCTCCCAACCCTCAATGCCGGTTTTACACTCTGGCGTAAAGTTGAAAGTTACCTCCTAAATCTCTTAAATTATAAATTATGGGGCAGAAATTGTACTTCGATGCGCCCATTTTACAGGCATCAAACGGGAGCAACGAGGGTCAATTTCAAGGATCAAAGTCCTGCTTCACAAAGACAACTGAAATAAGTCCGATCCAGCATTGGGTCGGGCCATTCTTCAGGCATCCGGGACGGCCGCCTAAAACAGGTGTTGGCTACATGCATATGCTAATAAGGGGCCTAACGCTTGTGTTAGGATCCCTCAGGAAAATTGGGCGGCCCTAAGTGGAGCAGGTGTCGGGCCTGCTCCGCTAAGGTTTTCCAAGCGTGGGTGAGGCTACCAAAAGCGTACGTTCAGGCTCCACTCTTGTTCTTCCCCCCCCCTCCCCCCAATCCAACCTCCCCCCACCCCTGGGACTTGCTGCTGGCAAGGAAAGCGGTCCAGCATTGATCTTTATAAAATTGGTGAGCTGCATGTGGGGGTGCGATAGGTGATAGCAGCTCACCTCAATAATGTTAATGTGGTCCAGGCCCAAGTTCAGGACCCACCTCGGGCTCCCGGTTGGGGCGCGGGCTCCGTGCGCATCTCCCATTTCAGGCCCATAAGCCGTTCTATGGGAATTTCCAATCCAAAAAGTTTTATAAACTTGACTTTCACTACCTCACAACTCATTGATTGCAATTCAAATGAATTCATTGTATGTGATGTGAATTGGGATGTTTCTGAGAGATGTGATAAACTGCAAGTTATTTCTCTGCTTTTCTCTTTCCCATTCCCCTTGCTCCTTTTCTCTCTTTCCATATTCCATATTTTAACTTTTATTTTGCAATGACTTTTATTTTTATTCAAATACCTTCTTTTTCCCCCCATGTGCCTCTAGTGCTAAATGTTCTGTAATCACGGTCATGCTGGAAAAATTTTCTCTCACAACGCTTATCAATAATATTTAATAAAATCCCAGAAGTCTTCCTATATAGTACAATGTGTCTGTAATCTTTTGCTTGAAGTAAATAAATTCATTATTCATTTTATGCTGTCTAGAACTGTCTTATTGTAGAAACCTGGGGCCAAATTCTCAACGGCGACATTGCATAGTTGGGACTGAGATGGAGCAGGACATTGCCCGCCTTGAGGTTGCAAAGCTGACCCCACCATAAATTGAAGGGTCAGCCAATTTACATAGGTAGAGGTGTGTGGTCTGTGTAAACACAGCCTGGAATGCCTCAGGTACACTGGTCGAGACAAAAAAAAACTGAACAAGGGGTTGGATTTTAGCCCCAATGGGGGCTGGGAAATACCTGGAGGAGAAGCAGATAACTGGTGCTGGCCCGTGCCCACCTTCCCTGGGATTGCTTCCCGCTCTCTCCCCATCCCTGCCCAGACAGTTGGACGCTCCAGGCAGGAGTCGGCCCAATTTTCCGCCCACTCCAACCAGCGAGGCCCATCAGAATGCCGGTTTTGCTGCACACAGTTCACAAGATCCATGCAAATGAGGCCCAGTCATCAAAATGGCTTGGGTCCTTATGGCATTAAAAAACAGGCGGGTGGCAGACACACTCTACCCACCGCCCGCCTGTTAAATGTTAAAATCATCCCTGGGATTTATTAAAAAATTCTAATCAGATCGCTCACACAGGAGGCCCAAGAGGGACATGGTTGGAGTCAGGGGAAGGCCTGGGTAACTGTCCCCCCACCACCCCCCACCCAATGGTAGGAAGGTACCTGATTTTTCAGCCAAATTGTTTACTGCCCACCAAAGATGCACCCACAGTGCAGCTTGCATCCACCCGCCTCATACAAATTAGTTGCGCTCCCATTGACTATGCAAACTCCAGCAGGGTCAGCACTGGAGGGAAACGGTGGAAAGCATCCCAGTATAACCGCCAGGATCATGTTCAATATCTTAATTTAACAGAAGTCCACGTGGATTCAGAAGAGGTAGATCCTGCCTGACCAACCTCCTTGACATATCTCAGGAAGTAACATTTTTTATTCGTTTGTGGGATCAGGACGTTGCTGGCAATGGCCAGCATTTATTGCCCATCCCTAGTTGCCCTTGAGAAGGTGGTGGTGAGCCGCTTTGCTGATGATTGAGAGTAGACTGATGGGGCGGTAATTGGCCAGGTTGGATTTGTCCTGCTTTTTGTGGACACATTCCAAGTGGACTGAGGTAAGTCCTATGACGTGTTGTACCTAGACTTTCAGAAGGTATTTAACAAAGTTTCACACAAGTGGCTATTAGTTAAGCTCAAAGCTCAAAGGATTCAGAATACAACCTGGGAATGAATAAGAGATTGACTGAAGAGTAGCAAACAACAGGTACCTGTTAGAAGAGTTACGTTTGGGTAAGGAGGGCAAGTACTGAGTGGCGTGTACCAGGGCTCAGTGCTGGGCCCACTTCTGTTTCTATTTAACATCAGTTAAGAACATAACATAAGAAATAGGAGCAGGAGCAGGAGTAGGCCATTCGGCCCTTCGAGCCTGCTCCGCCATTCAATAAGATCATGGCTGATCTTCGACCTCAACTCCACCTTCCCACAATATAATGAAACTTGCAGAATGGGCATATAATTGGCAAATTAAATTCAACACAGATAAATGTGAGGTATTACATTTTGGTAAGAAAAATAGGGAGGTCACATATTACTTGGAAAATAAGAAGCTAAATGGGGTAGAGGAGCAAAGGGATCTCGGAGTACAAATACCCAAATCACTAAAAGTATCGACACAGGTTAACAAGGCCATATAAAAGTAAACCAAGCACTTGGGTTTATTTCTAGAGGGATAGAATTGAAAAGTAGTGAAGTTATGCTAAACTTGTATTGAACCTTGGTTAGATCACACTTAGAGTACTGTGTGCAATTCTGGTCGCCATATTATAAAAAGGATATAGAGACACTGGAGAGGGTGCAGAGAATACTTACAAGGATGATACCAGAAATGTATGGGTACACCTATCAGAAAAGGATGAACAGGCTGGATCTCTTTTCCCTTGAAAAGAGAAGGCTGAGGAGTTCACAGGGAGTGGTTGAAGCAAATAGTATAGATGCATTTAAAGGGCGGTTAGATGAGAGGGTTAGATATGAGGGAGAAGGGAATAGAGGGTTATGCTGATAGAGTTAGATGAGGACAGACGGGAGGAGGCTCGAGTGGAGCATAAATGCCGGCATGGACTGGTTGGGCCGAATGGCCTGTTTCTGTGCTGTATATCCTATGTAATCTCCATATCCCATGGTTCCCTTAGTATCCAAAAATCTATCGATCTCCGTCTTGAATATACTCAATGACTGAGCATCCACAGCCCTCTGAGATAGGTAATTCCAAAGATTCACAACCATCTGAGTGAAGACTTTTTTCCTTTTCTCAGTCCTAAATGGCCGACTCCTTATTCTGAGACTGTAACCCTTAGTTCTGGACTCCCCAGCCAGGGGAAACATCCTCCCAGTATCTAGTCTGTCAAGCCCCATAAGAATGTTATATGTTATTTGAACTCAGTAAACAAGTGAAAACTGGTGAAATTTACAGAAGATGCCAAACTAGGCATCAGTGGAATCAGAGAAGACCGCTCAGAAATTATGGAAGAGTGTAGAGACTTGGGGCTAGAAATTCGTTATAGCCAAGGAATGGGCGATGTCAGTAGAAAAGTTGGGGAATTAGCGCCAGGCGCAAATGCTTTGACTGCATGAAAAATTTGTGCTCACTGCTCAATAAAATGATTGGAGTCCTAAATCAAGTCTTAAAACCCAAGCTCATTGGCATTAGACGGAATAGGGTGGACCAATATCGGGTGCAGTCTAATCGCAACTCATCATTGCCACAGGCTTTTTTCACTACTTAAAGGGGAGGTTCATTGATGCTGCAGCACCTCATTCTCAGCATTGCTGAGCAGAACAAGGAGAAGGAACCGGAGGACTGAACCAGGTATACTCATGGCAGGTCCATGCCCCAGGGAGAGAGCCCGCAGATTCTCTGATGAAGCATTGGAGGCATTGTTTTCGCTGTGGAGAGAGGGAGGGCGATGCTCTACCCGGCAAGTGACAAGAGGCCCTCGCCATAAGTCTTCCACACCATGTGGAGGGAGATAGCACAGTACGTCTCGGGCAGCACTGTGGTCCCCAGGACCCACACACAGTGCAGGAAGATATTTAACGACCTCACTCGGGTGGTCAGGGTGAGTGAATGCTTCAACAAATGTTACATACCACCATCTGTACCAGAATCTTCACACACTGCCCAAAGCACCACACCCCCAGCACTCACCCACCAACAATCTCTACCTAGCAACACTCACACCCACATCTCACTCCTTGCATACAATGGCAGCTATTCAACTATGGCAGGCACAAGGGTCATTAGTTATCAGAGTTCATGTGATATGTGTGATATGTTTATAGATAAATTTATTAATGGTCTTTGGAATATTTTGTGGTCTCTCTCATTTCACCTTTGCGCCCAGGAGGACGGTGTGACACGCCATGAGACAGAGATTGTATGATGGGGATGTGGTGAGCTACGGGGATCTGGGGTTTCATTCATGTGAATGGAGTCTGATGAGCCGGTCATGGACAGCCCGTCCAGAAGGCCAGTTGTCTCGCTGCCTCCTCTCTCCCTCCTGTTCTCCTCCTCCTCTTCCTCCTCGTCCTTCTCCTCATCTCATACTCCTCTGCCTCGTCCTGCTCCTGAGGTGGTCCTGCAATCCCTGCTGGCAAGGGCTGTGCCCTCATGATGGCCAAGTTGTGGAGCATGCAGCAGACCACCACGAAATGGGACACCTGCTCTGGTGAGTACTGGAGGGCTCCTCCCGAGCGGTCAAGGCAGCGGAACCGTTGCTTCAATAAGCTGATGGTCTGCTCGATGATGTTCCTGGTGGCAGCATTGCTCTCATTATATGAGTGCTGGGCACGAGTGTTGGGGTTGCGGAGGGGAGTCATGAGCCAGGTGGAGAGGAGATAGCCCTTGTCTCTGAGCAGCCACCCTCGAGCTTGAAGTATTGGCTGGAAAAGTGCTGGCACAAGATAAAGGCAACGTGGCTGCTGCCAGGATAGCAGGCATTGACATTAAGGATTTGCTGTGTGAGGTTGCACACCAACTGCACATTAAGTGAACAGTAGCCTTTGCGGTTATGGAAGATCTCAGGATTGTTGTGCCCGCAAAGCCACATGGGTGCAGTCGATGGCACCCTGCACCATGGGGAATCCCGCTATCCTGGCAAAGCCACATGCATGCGCATCCTGCTTCTCTCTGGTGATCGGGAAGCCAATGTAGTCCCTTCTCCTGCTGTAGAGAGCCTCTGTGACCTCCCGGATGCAGCGATGGATGGCGAACTGTGAGATGCTAGCTATGTCTCCTGTTGCAGACTGGAAGGATCCGCTGGCAAAGAAATTGAGGTCCACAGTGATATTGACTGCCACTGAGAGAGCCGTGGTCACCCTGATCTGAGGCTTGAGGTCTGGTTGCAGGAGGTGGCAGAATTCTGTGACCACCTCCTTGGTGAACTGAAGCCTTCTAATACACTGCTCCTCGTTTAATTGAAGGTAGGAGAACTGCTCTCGGAATACCCTTGGAGGGTAAGGCCTCCTGTTGGGAGCCCTGATGGCCCTCCTCCTCCCTCTGTGCACATGTTCACCGTAGATCCTGGAGGGTGAGGTGGTATGCCAGTACAGCCCCCCTTAATGTTACTAAGTGTAGCAGTTTGAATCTTTGAAGAATAAATGTAGCTACCTTTTAGTTGCCAGAAGACTCCTGATACAAAAGAACCTTGAAATTACTGAATGAAACTGTTGCAGTGGCTGAAACTAACAAAAAAACCACTGAGACTGCACTAACCTGACAGATGCGAGTTATTACTGATGATCCCTTTAAATAATGTCCCTGGAGCTGGCTTCCTGGTGCTGCACACCAGCTCTCCCTATCGGTGTTTACTCCAGGTGGTGAGGTAAGTGGCGAGAATCAATTTTGCAAATCTGGCAGTCAGTGAGCATTCCACACTCACTGATGTCATGATCTACCTGGCGTTGACGTTCCCAGTGATACCTCTTACCGGCAGCGCTACAGGGGGGCCGGATTTGGCGGCGGTGCTGGATTCGCCTCGCCCCGGCGATACTGGTCTGGCGCCCCATTACCGCCATCTACTGGTGCTAACGGGAGGTGCTAAGGGGACGAATTTTCCCGTTTGGGGCTTCAAAGGAGATGTCTGAGATGTGATCTTATAGACGTGTACAATAATGTGAATGATATGGAAATGGTAAATCTGAAATCTTACTTTAAATTATATTGTGAGATGAGAATAAGTGGTCACAGGTTTAAGCTAATGGAAGGCAATTTTAGGTCTGATATCAGAAAGTTCTTCTTCACACAAAGAGTGATTGACACATGGAAATAGAGAGACGAGAAACCCATGGAATTATTTAAGAACCAATTGGATGCTGCACTGAGGGGACTTTAGGAGCTTTCTAGATGGAACATAGATCACTAAAAGCTAGTGCACAGGTGCAAAAATTAATCAAAAAGTCTAATGGAATGTTGGCCTTTATCTCAAAGGGGTTGCAATACAAAAGTGAGGAAGTTATGCTTCAGTTGTACACATCCTTGGTCAGACCTCATCTGGAGTACTGTGTTCAGTTTGGGCACCGAACCTCAGGAAAGATATATCTTCCAAAGTATATTGGAATTGGAAGGTGTATAGCACAGATTCACCAGAATGATACCAAGACTAAAAGGGTTAAATTTTGAGGACAGGTTGCATAAACTTGGTTTGTATTCCCTTGAGTTTAGAAGGTTGAAGGGTGATCTAATCGAAGTGTTTAAAATGATAAAGGGATTTGATAGGGTAAAAACAGAGAAACTATTTCTTCTGGGGTGAGTGGGGGATCCAGAGCAAGGGGCATAATCTTAAAACTAGAGCTGGGCCTTTTAGGAGTGAAATCAGGAAACACTTTTTCACATCAAGGATAGTGGAAATCTGGAATCCTCTCCCCCAAAAGTCTGTAGATGCTGGATCATTTGATATTTTCAAGACTGAGATTGATAGATTTTTATTGGGTAAATGTATCAAGGGATATGGAGCAAAGGTAAGTAAATGGAGTTGAGTTAATGGCGGAATATGCTCATGGGGCTGAATGGCCTACTCATGTTCTTATGTTCCTGTGTTCCTCTGAGCAGAGATGGGCCGAGTGATCTCCCTCATCCATAATTGTCTTGTTAGTTTGTTAGTTTGAAATAGAAAAATGGTTTTTAATTTAACAAATTAATTTTTATGTGGTCATTTGACTAAGTGTCATTTTAATCACTTCCTTACCCAATGTCTTTTCTCTTCCCTATTTCCATTTCATAAGCAGATTGAAAGCCTCAAACATGTTGCTCACTCAGGGGGGAATTTTCTGGGGGGTCAGCGGGCGCGATCGGTGGTGGGTCGGGTGAGAAAGTGTTTTTTTTTTGACAGTGGGTCGAGACCCCGCTGTCAACCTGCCGCCAGGCACCTTTACCAAATGTTGGGTCTGTGTTATTTTTTTTTTGCTCGAAGTGGCTCAACTTGTGCCAGTCGAAATACGTGAATTACTTTCTCCAAAACTTTTCCTTAGTGCCCATTGACAGCAATAGACTGATAGAATGAAACACTAACTGGTCTACTCCCTGTATTAGACTAACTAGCAAAATAGGGAAAAATAATTAGTATTGCTTGATGATGAATTAAAATGCATCAACAAGGTTTAGGCAATCATTGTCTATTGGAAAGGCGCCCCTTGTATTAAACAAGACATATTGACTGAAATCTGTCAGCAGTAATAAAACTAGTTGGAATGTGACTTAAAGCACTGACGGTGTACGGTGTTTAAAATATCAGAATGTGGCTCATTTCATTAAGTTAATTGGTTCCCACCACATTATTGGCTAAATTGGTTCTTTTAGTTCTACAGCATTAAGCATTTGACGCTGCGTTAAACCCTATTCAAAATATGCACCATGCTGGGAGAACAGCTGAAAGTACCTATCACCCTGATTGGAATTTTACACGAGAGGGTAATTGGGCAGCAACATTACTGATGCTCTGTGTGTACAGACCAGCACTGCATTTTACAACAGCTGGATCCAGTTTATTTAAACTGGAAGCTTGGTTTGTGCCCTGGTGAGAAGGTTATTAATGATGGATGGGTTGTTCATTAACTCCAATTGATGGCAGTCAATAAAATATGAACAGGGAAAGAATTGCTTTCACACCTGAAGTGCACAAAGCACTCATTTCAAGTATTCTAAGTTTCTTTTCATGTCGGAATAGATTAACATAAGAATGCATAGAACAAGGCCACTCGGGCCATCAAGCCCATTCCTTTCACGGACCACGTTCAATCTATTCTGAGACTGACTCTACACAACCCATTTAATCTCTTGAGGAAAGACTCCACCAATCTCTCCCAAAGGTAAATCAAACAGAACCCCAGGCTACCCATCTAATCTGATATCCCACTTTGTGCGTCTTAGATCAATTGCCTTCCTTCTCATGACAGTTCCGTGGTTCCAGCAGAGCAAGAAGAATCACATTTCACACCGTATTTGATTATCACTATCCATATTTATCATTATTTCTAAACAGATGTTTAATCTAACTTTTTTTTAAATGCATTAATCTGCACAATTTTAGCTGGGAGTTCATCATTGAGTATCCACTATTGTATGGGAAAAAAAATCCCTTCCAATCTCAAGTCTTGCTCAAGGTTCATTAATTTGATAGTTGAGTCTGCTAGTTCTGCACTCACAATTCAAGTTAAACAACATGATTTGATCGCTATATTGTGCATTCCCCTCAGCAATTTAGAAAAGCTGGATCATGTCCACTCTATAGCTTCTCTTCCCTAATGAAAATAATTGCAGTTCCATGAATCTCTCTTCAAAAACTCTGAGCACCATGTCCTGGAATTATCCTCATCACTCTCCTCCGAACCCCATGCATCTTCATGAGAGGTGCTATACGCCATCAATGTAGCCTGAGGCCTTCTAAAGCAGGCCCTTACACAGGGGCAGGGTCGTCAAATCACGCTTTTTAGCTGGCAGCTGGTGACTGCAAAAGAGAAAACAATAGATCGGGGGTTGGAGGGAGGGAGGGAGGGGACAGCGAGAGTGTGAGAGGGACCCAGGATGGTTCAATTGATGTATCAAATTTTGCGGCACTGAACCACGGGGAAAATAAAACTATTCACGGTTTGCTCATCCTGATTGCGATGTGGAACAGTTTCCCTTTCCTGAAAGTTTGTGTTTTAGCCTATGAAGGAACAAAACACCATAAATGCAGACTGACTGAGGTCCATTTAACTGAAGCATTCACTGGAATGCTCGTCTTTAGTATTTTATGGCATTTGGAACAAAACACACAAAAATATAGTCCACTACAGTGCTGTGCCAACTGAGAGCTGGAATAGCTTTGGAGTCCTGATTCCAAACTGTTAGTCCTGGCAATGTTAGCCAAACAGCTGGTGTGGGTTATGGAAATAACACTGGTACAATAAGAGACAGTCTTCTGAGGGAATAGTTAAGGCTTATTGTAGGGCAACAACAGTAACTTGCATTTATATAGGGCTAGAACAAGGCACTTCATAGAGGTGCAATCAGAAATGGTGACTTAAAGGAGGTATTAGGATGGATGGCTAAAAGAGGTGGTTTGAGGAGGGTCTTATTGGAGCGGAAGGAGGTGGAGAAGTGGAAGGGCTTGGGCAGGGAATTCCAGAGCGTGGGGGCCTAGGTGTCTCATGACACAGCCACTGATGACGGGGTGAAGGGTGGATGCACAATACGCCAGAATTGGAGGAATGGAAAGTATGGCGAGGTTGTAGAGCTGGAGGAGGTTACAAAGATAAGGAAGGATGAAGCCATGAAGGGTTTTTAATATGACAATAATTTTAAATCGGAAACGTCAGAGTCCGGAAGTCAATATGGGTCCAAAAGGACAGGAGTGATGGATGGGTGGGACTTGGTGCAGGATTAGCTGAAGTTTATAGGATGTGGCGGAGGGGAGGCCGGTCAGGACAGCTTTGGAACAGTTGAGTCTAAAATTGACAAAAGCAGCAAAAAGGGCCTCAGGAGTAGACGGGCTGAGGCAGGCACGGCATGGGTGATGTTACAGAGGTGAAAGTAGGTGGCCTTTGTGATGGAGAGGATATAGGCTTGGAAATTTAGCTCAGGGTTAAATAGGACACTGAGGTTGTAAATAGTCTGGTTCAGCCTGTGACAATGGCCAGGGAATCAGTGGCAAGGTGCGGAACTTGTGCTGGGGGCCGAAGGTGATGGCTTTGGTCTTCTCCATATTTAACTGGAGGAAATTGCAGCTCTTGACTAGATGTCCAACAAGCAGTCGAACAACACAGAGGCAGTGAACGGGTTGAGAGAGGTGGTGGAGAGGTAGAACTGGGTGTTGTCAGCATACATGTGGAAGCTGACTCCATGCTTACGGATGATGTTGCCAAGGGGCAGCATGTAGATGAGGAAGAAGAGCGGGCCAAGAACAGATCTTTGCGGGACTCTGGAGATAGCAGTGCACGGCCGAGAAGAGAAACCATTGCCGGAAATGCACCGGCTACGATTGGAGAGGTAAAAGTGGAACCAAGCGAGGGCAATCCCACTGAGCTGAATAACGAAGGAGAGGTGTTGGAAGAGAATGGTGTGGTCAAAGGTGTCAACGGCTGCAGCGAGGTCAAGGAGGGAAAGGAGAGATAATGCACCATGGTCACAATCACAGAGGATGTCAGTTGTGACTTTGTTTAGAGCCGTCTTGGTGCTGAGGCAGGGGCAGAAACCTGATTGGAGAGATTAAAACATGGGGGAATTTTAACCCCAAATAATGGCTAGGTTGGGGTTGGGTGAGAGGTTAAAGTGTTAAAAATCTGAATCATGACCCCAACCCGTCTCCAACCCACCCACTTCCGGTTTTAATGGAGGCGGGACGGGGGGCGAACGGTCAACCCGCTCCCAGGAGGTTGGTTGGCACTTTAAATATGATGTTTCTGATTTCAATCAGAAGCCTCGGATCTAACCTGCTTTGCAAGTTTAACCGTGGCCAGCCGGGGTTCCCGGGCCTCGAGATTCCCGGCAGCTGCAGCGAGGCGAGGACAGCCTCTGGGAGCACTCCTTGTGGGCCGGGAGGAGCAGAAGTGCTCCCACCCGGCCCCCCAAGATCCTCCACCATCAGACCCCCCACCATACAAAGCCTCCCCCACCCCCGAGGTCAGGGATAGGACCTGCTTTGGGACAGGGACCGGTCCAGAATCCCCCCTCCAGGTTCGGACCTCCATGGGGTCGAGGGTCAGACACCCATCCCCCGGGATCAGACCCCCCGGGTCGGACCCTCCTGGGGTCGGGGATCGGACAACCCCCTGGATTTGACTCCCCGGGATCGGACAACCCCCCCCCCCGCCCCCCCGGGATTGGACCCACCCTCCCCCCGCCACCCCGGGGTCGGGGCTCACACCTACCTGAGGCTGCGGACCCTTGTCCAGCGTTCCCCGCCCGACTGGAAGCCAGCCTGTCAATCAGGCTGACTTCCAGGCGGGGAACCTGTTTGTGACATCACACGCACGCTGTGAAGTTAAAACTCTACAGCTCCGGGTTTCCCGCGCTCTAACGAGCCCTCCTGCTCCTGGTGGGTCTCCAGGTAAAAAAATCCGGCCGAGGGAGGTGACAACATCCAACCCCGATCTGCATATTTAAATATGGATCCTGCCGGCTTTGGAAGGACACATAGCTGCCTATCCAGAAGCCTGCATAAATATCACGGTCAGCGGGATGCGGGTGGCTCAAGTGTAGCTAGGTAACCTGAGAGATTTTAACTGCCCGTCTACCTGGTTTCTGCCGGGTGGGTAGGATTAAAATTGTGCCCCATGTTCAAGAGCTTTGGAGGGGAAGGAGAGATTGGAGATGGGGCAGTAGTTTGCAAGTACAGAGAGGTCAAGGTTGGGCTTTTTCAGGAAGGGGGCGGTGATGGCAGCTTTGAAAGGAAGTGGGACAGTACCTGAGGAAAGGGAGCCATTTCCAAGGTCAGGTAGCATGGGAGATAGGAAGGGAAGTTGGTTGGTCAGCAGTTTAGTGGGAATAGGGTCAAGGAAGGAGGAAGTGGGTCTCATGGACAATATGAGCTCAGAGAGGGCATGAGGGGAGATAGAAAAGACACGGATTCAGGGCTGGGGCAGGAGGGAGCCTGAGGGGAGGTTTGGCTTGGTGGGCAAGGAGAAGGAGGGAAGCAGCAGAGGCAGCTGAACGGATGATCTCAATCTTAGAGACAAAGAAGACCATGAGCTCCATGCACTTATTGTTGAAAGTGACAGTGGATGGGAATGGGGAGTGAGGTTTAAGGAGACTGTTGGTAGTGGAGAAAAGAAGCTGGATCATTTCTAGGATAATCCTAGAGTAGTGGGTGGTTTTGGCAGAGGAGAATGAAGTTTGATAGTGCTGAGGTGGTCCGGCCAAATCTACAGATGGATGGCTACACTGGTTGTGCGTCAGTTAAACTCAAGTCTACACTGTTGGACTTGAGGAAATGAAGATAGGGACCATACCGGGGGATCGACCAAGATGGGAGAGAGTAAAGGTTCTTCTGGGAACTAGGGTACCAAAGGTGGTGCTGATGGAGTGGTTGAGCAGATCGACAGCTACAGCAGTATCATAGTGAATGGAGGGACAAAGGCTAGGCAGCTGGGAGCTTGGAAATGCAGTTATAAGTGACTTTGGAGAGAGTATTTTCTATGGGCAGATGCAGAAGAAAGTGGGGTTGGAAGGGGTAGAGGGATCTAGGCAGTGAGGAAGATAAGGAAGTGGTCAGAGATGGTCTTGGCTGTGATCATGGCCTTAGAAGTAGAGAGGTCATTGGAGATGACAAAGTCAAGGGGGTGGCTGTGAATGTGGGTCAGAGAGTTTACATGGAGGGAAAGGCTTAAGGAGGACAGGAAGGCAGTGAGTTCAGAGAAGAGAGGGCATGGGCCGCAGAGATGAAGATTGAAATCAGAAACATTTGATGGTTGAAAAATATTTTTGAATACAGTTTGAGGTGATCCTTAATGGCTTGTGGCTACTCTGAGCCAGTCTGTGAGGCTTTAATATCAGTAAACAAACACACAAAAGGATCACTTATCCAATATAATACCAGAGTATTTGCATTATATCTATATATTTCCTTTCTTGGTAATTACTGGAAACACTCAGGAGAAGCTGTGGATTGTATAGGAAAACGCCACTAGCTTGCTGCAGTAAAGTGAAAAGACAGATGCCTGTTGATTGGCAATAATGAGAGAGAGTCGGGTCATGTGGCACAGTTATTAAGGAGCAGCTGTTTCTCACAGTCCTGCCATATGTTCTTCCTGGGCCTGCACTAAATTCCTGGCCTGCGCCCTTTGCTTAAATGCAATTGGCCAAGAGATGTGAGTCATTAAACCCCGTATAGTTAAGACTGTCTTCTTGTTTCAGGATTGTGATGTTTTTCTGGGGGGGGGGGGCGGTTTCCTTGTTACTTTTTTTGTGAAGGTGTGCATTATTTTATAAATGTCATTGTTACTTTCTCTCCCCTCGCCCAATATTTGGTCCCCATAAGCCACACACCAACTACAGTCAAGAGGTCGGTTGGGTGGTTCTGCGGTTTTATTTTTGGGAAGCATTTTGCTGAAGTCGGGTATGTCAATGCTAAATACTGAAGTAGTTTCAGCTCGAAGCAGTTTTATAGCTTTTGCACCAAGTATCATCAAGTCTCCTGGAATTCCCTATCCAGCACCATTGTTTGAGCACCATCAGCCCAAAGTCTGCAGTGGTTCCAGGAGAAGGCCCATCACCACCTTCTCAGGGCAATAAATGTGGCCTTGCCAGCATCGCCAACACCCAGAAAACAAACAACTAAAAAAACTTCAATACTCTCTCAAATATTTCCCTTCACACATACTTTCCAATGCTTCTTTTCTTCCTTGCTTAGTCACTGTTTGTATTCTCTCTAATCTGTCCTATTGCTGATCTGCCAGTTATTTTTGGATTCAGACTGTGGCATTTACTGTCAGATGGGGGGTGCCCATGCTGTTGGAGACCTTGCTTGCGGGTTTTGCAGGTGCTTAAAGCCTAACCGGGGGTGAAATTGGTCTCGGGCGATAGCGCAAAATGGACGATAGCGAATCAGCAGTCGGTTTTACATTCCGCCCAATGGAAGTCAATGGGAAAGAAAATCAATCTGAGTGTAAAACAGGCCGATTCATTATCGTCCATTTTGTGCCACCACCCAAGACCAATTTCACCCCACTGTGTCTTCCTCTCTTTTTCTATTTGTCTTTCTATTTGTTTCTCTTTCTCACACATTGGGGGTCAGTTTCAACATTTCTACCTGTGCGATAACCTGGCGGAACGGATTATCTGCCCTCTATAGAACCCACCTGAATTTTTGCTTAATTGATTTCAATGCAAGGAAAATCGAGCGGTTCTACAATGGGCGGGAGACGTGTCCATCAGCTTACCCCCAGGCTGGAAAATTGATATTACTCCTATTGTCTTTGTTTATTTCTGGCTTTGTCTCTCTCTGTCCGTCTCCGTCTGTGTCTCTTTAATTGTCTTTTGCGGAGTCTGTCTCTCACCGGGGTAGATCTTGACTTTGTGCGGTAGTGTAAAATGGGTGATAGCGGGCCGGCAGCCCGCTTTACACCTCTCCTGATTTTTATTCCCATTGGCTTTAATGGAAATAAAAATTGGGAGAGATGTAAAGCAGGCTGCTGTAGCAGTGTGGCAGCGTGCTAGCCTTATGTCATGGACTGTAGCCTGTGTGTTAGCCTACATGTAACACAGTAAAGCCTGTGTGTTGTCACGTATAGAATTTCTGCACAGAGTAATACTCTGTAGAGTGAACTTCCCACCAGAAGAATATCATTGGATGAATTGTGTATTTATTGGAAATTGGCTTTCATGAGCCCTCAGCCTGATTTTAATTGATGAATTGGTTCCGAGCTGGAAGGTTCAGAAGTTATAAACCCTGTATTGATAAAGGGAATCTCCTTCACCAACAAAATATAGTCTCAGAAATCAGCTGTCACCATAAATTATGATGTAACCTTACAACATTAGGGAGGTCATTCAATGGAACTATTTTGATTTAAATTCACAAGAGTTATTAATGGAGTGTGATGCCACGTCCATACTCATTGTCATTTAAGGATGCGGTTTAAAAACAAACAAACTCACTTAACCCTTCCGAAGACACAAAGCCTATAGTTCACGTTTGAAAAATCGCCATTGCTGAGGCTATTTTTCCGGCTCAACCCTCTCCCCTCCCGATGCCTCTGGTCGATGCTGAGGGTCAGTTCCAGGAAGGTTGCCAGTCCTTAGGTACACTGCCAAAGTTTGCATTTGTCACATGCACCTAGACAATGGGTGCTAGCAGGCTTTTTGTGGATAAATGACAACCGAATCCAATTCTAACCTTATATTCGCAAACATAAATGCTTGAATAGGACAACCAGCAGAGGAGTTTAAAATTTAAAATGAGAATTTTAAATTGTCATTCTTGTGTTCAAATTCCTCCATGGCCTCTCCCCTCCCTATCTCGAAAACCTCCAGCCCTACAAATCTCCGAGAGCTCTGTGTTCCTCCAGCTCAGGCCTCTTGTACATCCGCGATTTCTTTCGCCCCACCATTAGCGGCCGTGCCTTCAGCCATCTAGACCTGAAGCTCTGGAATTCCCTCCCTAAACCTCTCCACCGCTCTACCTCTCTTTCCTCCTTTAAGATGCTCCTTAAAGCCTCCCTCTTTGACCAAACTTTTGGTCACCTGTCCTAATATCTACGGCGCACGCTGTAGTCAGTCACAATCGAATATGGGAGAGGGGTCTGAAAACAACGTTAGGCCCTGAATTTGAATTTGGGCCTAGCGCTGGTTTCAGGCATGCACCAGGGACGTTTCCTGGACGCCCTAATCAATTTCTCATGCGGTGGAATAAGCGCGCATAAGGTGGATGCCATTTTGGACACTTTAGCTTTTTCAGTGAAACGGACACTGCCTGAACCATTTTCTACGTCACCATCCAAGACAAAGCAGCCCGCTTGATTGGCACCCCATCCACCCCTTAAACATTCACTCCATTTCCCCACCTTCTCTCCCGAAGGTGCTGGCTCACGCTGGTGTATAATTCCAGGGGCATCGGCTGCCCTCCAGTGCCTTGCCCAAGTGGCCGTTCTTCATGTGTGAGTTTAAGTAGTGAGTATTGGCAGACTATTCAACTGTGAGGGGCACCACAGTCAAACTTGACCCTGTCCTCACCCAATTTTTACATACACACACTTTTCAACGGTGGATACCGAACAGCAACTCAAAGCAGGAAACCAAGCTGATTCCTTTCCTCTCTCCAGCTTAGGGGCACTCAGACTAATTGTAGTGTTCCTTTTGTCATCTTGGTTGAGATCAGCTAACTTTTTTTTATCCATTCACGGGATGTGGGCGTCGGTGGCAAGGTTGGCATTTATTGCCCATCCCTAATTGCCCTTGAGAAGGTGGTGGTGAGCCGCCTTCTTGAACTGCTGCAGTCCATGTGGTGAAGGTACCCCCACAGTGCTGTTAGGGAGGGAGTTCCAGGATTTTGACCCAGTGACTATGAAGGAACGGCAATACATTTCAAAGTCAGGAGGGGAACTTGGAGGTGGCGGTGTTCCCATGCACCTATTGCCCTTGTCCTTCTAGGTGGTAGAGGTTGTGGGTTTGGGAGGTGTTGCCAAAGAAGCCTTGGCGAGTTGCTGCAGTGCATCTTGTAGATGGTACACACTGCAGCCACGGTACGCCGGTGGTGGAGGGAGTGAATGTTTAAGGTGGTGGATGGGGTGCCAATCAAGCGGGCTGCTTTGTCTTGGATGGTGTCGAGCTTCTTGAGTGTTGTTGGAGCTGCACTCATCCAGGCAAGTGGAGAGTATTCCATCACACTCCTGACTTGTGCCTTGTAGATGGTGGAAAGGCTTTGGGGAGTCAGGAGGTGAGTCACTCAGTACAGACCAAGGCTTTAATCAGTAACCCTCCTGGTCCGTATGGTTCACTGTCACACAGGGCAGTGCATTTGCCTATTGAGCCATTGGTACCGTGGAGCAGTGCTGAAATAAAGTCTGCCATCAGTTCCTCGGCTCTTTGCATTTGTAGTTGCTGCTCTTGTAGTTAAGAAGGGCAACTATCTATTGGCTGTATGCTAAAGCATCGAATAAAATAGAGAGTCTCCCCAATCTCTGTAATTGTTTTGCATTAGAACATGTGGTGAGGTTGAGAAAACCATACACATCAAAGAAAAATACATTTCTAAGTCGTTCTTCAATAGTCAGACTCATTGGGGGAGAAATTCAGTATCACCCCGTTTGGGGCGCTAACTTTTAAAAGTTGAAAAAATTAGCGCCAAGCGCTAATGTTTTTCAACTTTTAAAGAATTTGGGGTTTGCGCTCCAGGAAGTGGAGCACTAAATCAAGCAACAGGCAGCAGGCGGGGCGGTAGGTGTACACAGGGCCGTGCAGCGCTGCCACGTTGGAAGGCTCCTTCCCTCCCTTAAAGGGAAGGGCCATCGCTGCAGCCTCTGCAAGGGGAAAACTTACCTGGTCCCCGACAGCTGCTGCGAACCGGCCCGATCAGCCTGATGCACTGCAGCAGAGTGCTGGGCTGATCGATCGCTGGCGAAGACAAATGAAAAAAAAAGAGAAAAAGCATTTCAGAATTTTTTTTACATTACCTTGGCCAGCTCGCCTTTAACTATCACTCCCGAAGTGCCCGGCCTCCCGATCAACGCCTCCTGCAGCTGCCGGTGTTTTTGCCCGGAGATGCTGCAGGGGGAGGAACTGAAATTCGGGTCCGGGACGCTACTGGGGCGATGCCTATCATACAGCCAATGTACAGTAAGCCCACAGAATGCCAGACTTTCCTAACAACAGGCATAAGTGGGGCCCACAATACCATTTCCTGATGGCGATTGATCTCAGAGAAATTGATTGCTGTTAGGATCACTTCAGGAAAAATAATTTGTTCTTTGACCAGTTTGACCACACTGGCCCCCCAACCCCTGAACAGAGTGACATTGCAGGCCCCTCGCAGGGCTCCCGCTCCTTTCTATGCCAATGACGTCACACCTGGGATTTGAGACGGGGTTAGCGCTGGGGCAGACGGGCAGGCAGAAATCCTCCCCCACCGCAACTCTGGGGAAAGTAGTCCACAAAAATTTTTTCGACCTTATTTTTTTTAAATGATTTTAAAGTTCATTAAAACAAACAAAAAATTCCATTCATTCTTAAGCTGCCCCTTCCACAGGTGGCCACTTTCGGAATGTTATGGTGAAGGATTAAACTTTCCAGATGTTTCTTGGTTGGGTTATTGAAGCTGATGCACAGCAGCATGGCATAGTGCAGTGTGGCACAGTGCAGCATGGTGCAGTGCAGTGTGGCACAGTGCAGCATGGTGCAGCGCAGTGTGGTACAGTGCAGCATGGTGCAGTGCAGTGTGGCACAGTGCAGCATGGTGCAGTGCAGTGTGACACAGTGCAGCATGGTGCAGTGCAGTGTGACACAGTGCAGCATGGTGCAGCGCAGTGTGGCACAGTGCAGCATGGTGCAGTGCAGTGTGGCACAGTGCAGCATGGTGCAGTGCAGTGTGGCACAGTGCAGCATGGTGCAGCGCAGTGTGGCACAGTGCAGCATGGTGCAGTGCAGTGTGGCACAGTGCAGCATGGTGCAGTGCAGTGTGGGGTAGTATGCTTGTCATTCACTGATGGCTCCTCCACCAAAGCAATATTATTTTTTAAGCAGGATGAAAAACTGAAAGCAAAACCCACATTTAATAATCAATAAATTAAGCTACTTATCCAGAAACCAATCCCCATGTTTGAAGTTTCCAGGCTGGATTGTGCAGTGGGTTCGTAAACTGACCTTTCACCTTTGGGACTTGGATAAACCTAGCCCAGATTGATGAGGTGAATATTTACTCACTCTGCTGGCTGCCAGGATCATGCTTGACCTGAACTAGCAGCAGCCTCAACCCAGTTCTGAGTGGACTCCAAGTCCCCACCACAACATCAACCATAATTAAAACTAATTAGAAAGCTCACTCAGTTAGGTCAGAGGACATGGTGTACTAGGAGGTTCCCTTCTGAGTTAATGCAATGAACATTACATGTTCATTGTCACAGCAGAATATCACATCCAGCGGGATACTCGCACCCGGTGGGTGTGGGTGGTCCTCCCACCCCCTCATCATATGGGTTTTGGGAGCCCATAAAACCCTCCCGCCATGTAGGACTAACCACCCAATCGATTGGTATGAAGCTGGTTACGGCCATGTAAGTAGCGTTCACGTCGCGGCCCGTCAGACTGTTAATCAGCCTGTGTTTCTTTCCACTGCTTCACGCTATTCAGCTGTGTGTCAGCCATGGCTCAGTGGGTAGCACTTTCGCCTCTGAGTCAGAAGGTTGTGGGTTCGGGTCCCACTCCAGAGTCTTGAGCACAAAAAATCCAGGCTGACTGAGGGAGTGCTGCGCTGTCAGAGGTGCCGTCTTTCGGATGAGGCGTTAAACCGAGGCCCCGTCTGCTCTCTCAGGTGGATGTAAAAGATCCCATGGCACTATTTCGAAGAAGAGCAGGGGAGATTTATCCCTCATTCAACAACACAAAAAAAAAGATTATCTGGTCATTATCACATTGCTGTTTGTGGGAGCTTGCTGTGTGCAAATTGGCTGCTGCGTTTCCTACATTACACCAGTGACTACTCTTCAAAAAGTACTTCATTGGCTGTAATGCGCTTTGCGACGTCCTGAGGTCGTGAAAGGCGCTATAGAAATGCAAGTCTTTCTTTATTCTCTGAGGGAAGAGTGTGAAGATACGAAAACGGCAACAACAGCAGAGTGGAAGGAGCTTGCACACCAATCCAACCGACATTGTATGTGACCTGGGAGTGCTTGAAGGTGACACTAGGTGAAGAAAAATGTTCCAGTCCTCAGCACTGCTATCCCTCATCCTGAACAGCACCAGATCCTCCCAAATGATTCTTGTAGAATTTAGCAAACCAATATCCGTTTTTTTAATACATTTCCTCGCCTTTTGACATAAAAAAAAAACCTCGGAAACTGCTCTGCTGCAGTGCTGATGAATTCACACCCAATGGCTGATATACAGTAGCCTATTTTAGTCTGATACAGCACTGGCGTCACAAGAATTGAGAAAGTAACACAGAATGCAATCATGTAAAATTTCGGTGTATCTTTTATTTCGTTAAATACCTCTTTTGTTTTTTTAGACTTCCCATTAAAAAGTCCCCAAAAGCCTCTTGCTATATAATTTTTGAAATTGTATATAAAACAATCACACTGTTAAAAACTGATCGTAAGTCATGAAGCGCCTCAGTAGGAGACCATTGTCCTTGATTATATTGGTGCGCAGTTGTTCATATTACCAAAATTTTTTTTTATCCTGGCAGAAAAGGCTGGAAATGGACATCAGTAAAACTATATTGATTTTGCCTGACATTGGAATTTATCAATGTGAACGCTTCGATGACAGGCTCCCCCCTCAAAAATAGAGGAAAATCAATAAGATGTTACAGACGTCTGTCTTCCTGACTTTTTAACCAGGGTCAAATTATTGCAACAGGAACTGAGCTGAATGTTGCTTTTCTTCTGTTTACATTCTACTTTTTCTTCAGAGGGCTGTGCAACTTTAGCAACGCGTTTGGTTCTCTGTGAAATTCTCCAGCTTTTTCCTGATGACTTGTCCCATTCGCTGCGGGAGCTTCTTTCCTGAAGGTTGGGGATCAAATTACCGTTTCCGCGCCAGAGTCTCGGTACAATGCGTGCAACGTGCGCTAGAGGGTAATGTCAGTCGGTTAGTCACACTGACCCGTGCGGATCCAAGCCCTACAGACCAGGAGGGCCCTAGGTTTGATCCCTGCTCTGTGTTAAGTGGGTTCTCGGTTGCTCCACTTGGCTTCAGTGCTCCTGGGCAACAGAGGGGGAAAATCACCAAAAGTTCCCACTCTTGATTGCTGTCCAGTGACTTCTGCTGGAAAGTGTGCATGTGTTGATGTCGGATGAGGACAGGATCAAGCTTGGCTTGAAGCCCCTATGGCTGCTTATACTCATGATGCGGAGATGCCGGTGTTGGACTGGGGTGGACAAAATTGAGAGGTCGCACAACACCAGGTTATAGTCCAACAGTTTTATTTGAAATCACAAGCTTTCGGAGCTGTCGCTCCTTCCAATTTACTTCACCTGAGGAAGGAGCGACAGCTCCGAAAGCTTGTGATTTCAAATAAAACTGTTGGACTATAACCTGGTGTTGTGCGACCTCTCAATTTTGCTTATACTCAGACATGAACAATGGCCAATTCAGTGAGGGACTAGGGGGGTGCCCATGGAACCATGTCCCAGCAACAGTCAGGACCATTAGGAGAAGAGAGTATTGGAGGGGGAAACGCAGGTGGGTTTAATCCCTTTGGGGTGCCATTTTTAGATGTTAACCCACTTAAAGTAAACAGGTTAATATCTTCATTAACATTATGCAGGCAGGAATCTATGCAAACTCATTGACGGGTGCACTAAAAATAGCACCGTGGGGATTAAATCCAGGGGTGTTATTTGGGAAATAATGAGTATGAAGTTGTGCATATGCAAGGGGTTTTACCATATTATTCTGGCATAAGATATGGTTAAAGCACACAACATGCCTTTATCTTCTTATTTGATATCGTTATTAACTCCTCTCCCCACTCATTGATCAGTAAGTAAACAGCAATTCCTTTAAAGTAAACTTTGTCTGTCTCAACATCAAACCAATATGCTAACGAAACTTAGAATGACAGGTCTCTGCATCAGCAGTGGCAGAACATTCATGCAAAAACCATGCAGAGGACGCAATTAAAATTCCAAAGTTGCCTCCTGGGTAAGTATTAAAGAAGATTCCTGCTGCAGAGCCCTGTGTGGATAGTTAGCCAGTCTTTTTCTTTAAAGTGCTGGCTCACCTGCTGTCCATTGTGCAGTGTTTCCTGTTTTTATTTCTGGAGTGTTACAAGCCCTGTGATAGTTGCACCATTGAGGCAGATCATTTTTATTTCAGTTAAACACTTCTTGCCAAGTGAGAACATTGTGTCCATTCTTGTGAGATCATCTTCTTCTTTCGGATGAGACGTTAAACTGAGGCCCCGTCTGCCCTCTGAGCTGGACATAGAAGATACCATGGTATTATTTTGAGGAAGAGCAGGGGAGTTCTCTCCAGTGTCCTGGCCAATATTTATCCCTCAACCAACATCACTAAAACAGATGATCTGGTCATTATCACATTGCTGTTTAGCTGCTGCGTTTCCTACATTATAACGATGACTACACTTCAAAAGTACTTCATTGGCTGTAAAGCACTTTGGGACATTCTGAGGTCATGAAAGATGCTATAGAAATGCAAATTATTTCTTTCTTTCTTGATACATGACAGAATGCCTCATGGCAAAACCTGGTGGCTGTTGCGTCTGAGATAGGGTGGAACGCAGGAGAGATTAAATAACAAAAGGGATGATGGTGCGAGGCAAAGGAGATGGTAATGGGACAAGTAAAGAAACAAAAGATGGGTCAGGAGGAGATGTAAATGGGAATATCAGAATCATCAGCAACAGCTACTGTCTGCAAAAATTGGGGCAGAGGTTATGATCTGAAATTTTTGAACTCAATGTTGAATCCGGAAGGCTGTAAAGTGCCTAATAGAAATATGAGGTGCTGTTCATCGAGCTTACGTTGAGCTTCGTTGGAATAGTGTAGGAGGCCGAGGACAGGGAAAGAAAGAAAGAAAAACTTGCATTTATATAGCGCCTTTCATGACCTCAGGACATCCCAAAGCACTTTACAGCCAATGAAGTACTTTTCAAGTGTAGTCACTGTTGTAATGTAGGAAAAGCGGCAGCCAATTTTCACACAGCAAGCTCCCACAAACAGCAATGTGATAATGACCAGATAATCTGTTTTAGTGATGTTGATTGAGGGATAAATATTGGTCAGGACACTGGGGATAACTCCCCTGCTTTTCTTCAAAATAGTGCCATAGGATCTTTTACATCCACCTTAGAGAGCAGACGGGGCCTCAGTTTAACGTCACCTCCGACAGTGCAACACTCCCTCAGCACTGCCCTGGAGTGTCAGCCTAGATTTTTGTGCTCAGGTCTCTGGAGTGGGACTTGAACCCACAACCTTCAGAGTAGGAGTGGGGCGGAGAATTAAAATGACAGGCGACCGGAAGCTCGGTCTCCTCTACATTGGGGAGACCAAACGCAGATTGGGTGACCACTTTGCGGAACATCTCCATTTAGTCCGCAAGCGTGACCCCGACCTTTCCTTTTGTTGTTTCCTCCCCTCCCCTCTTTCCCTGCCTCTGTACTTGCTTAAAACCTGTTACATCTCTAAAACTTTTTCCAGTTCTGATGAAAGGTCATCGACCTGAAACGTTAACTGTGTTCCTCTCTCCGCAGGTGCTGCCTGACCTGCTGAGCATTTCCAGCATTTTCTGTTTTTATTTCAGATTTCCAGCATCCGCAGTATTTTGCTTTTAATTTCTTTTATCTTAGTTTGACGTTCGTTTTTTCCCTTATTGTTAAGTGCCCTGAGATGTTCCATTATGTGACAGGCTCTTTTGTTGTTCCAGTTCATTTTTTCCCAGGACCGCATTTCCTCTTACAATCTATAAGCTCTTAAGACTGAAACTTGACATCACCTAACAACTACTTTTGATTTATCTCATCTTCTCGTTCACTGTTCGACCTTGGTGATGTCCTGCACTATAGTTCTTCACCCTTCACTCAGGATTCTCAGTAATAAATGGCAAACATGAATGCAAAACCCAGAAGAAGGAATAGCAGAACCAAGTAGCAGAGTCTGTTCCAGGCTGTAGTGCCTTCCTGGGGATCAGTCATCGTTTGTATACTACAATTACTATTTGAAACGTCACTGAGACCCCTCGAATTCTATCTTAGACCTGTGAGACCTCCAGCTCTGAAAAATGTAAGTTAAAGGGGAAAGAAAATCTTATGGGAATAATTTTTCAAAATATTCACTGTTTAAGTAGAAAAAAAGAAAAATGTTTGTTGAAGGACTAGGTGGTGCAGTAGGCTAGAAAGATGACCTTTCACCTCTGGGACCTTGGTTCAAATTCAGTTGATAATGATGGGATGTACGTCTTCTCTGTCTCCTGGCTATAAGCGTCCTATCTGACTTGAATTGGGCAGGTTCAACTCAAATCCCCGTGGGTGACTAATTTGGCACTAAATTGCCAGTCTCAGAGAGTCCAGAGAAAAAGCTGTGTGAAAATTGGTGCAGTATGAGGTTCTCGTATGAGGCTGGGGCTGAAGCAAATTGTTGGAAGATAGTAGAAGCATTTAGCCATGCTATACCTGACCTGGGAGTGCCCAATGCTGGCACTAGGTACCTGAAATTTTAAATGTTCTGTTCCCCAGCAAAAGCCCTATCAGGTGGACATAAAAGATACCATGGCTAACGCCTCCCGCAAAATTCAGCGGGAGGTTAGCGGTGGCACTAACCATTAGCGCTGCGCCGTCGGTGGTGATGTCATCGCCATGTGCAGCGCCCTGCTTGCGCCCTAGCTGTAATATTGGGTGGCACCCCCCGACTTACCGCTGGATGCTATGTCCGCCGGGGTCAGGGGAGCCTACCTGCGGCCGGGGCGGCGCTAGTTAAAGGGGAGGCGGTGGGCGGCCATTTTTGTTGCTGGCCGCCTGCCAGCACCTGCCCCCGTTGCTGCCCCTGGCCCCTGTGAAGCCCTCCCCGCAGGGTGCCAGCTGCTCTCCGTGAGTCCAGCACTCCTCTTGAGTGCCGGGCTCGTTTGCCGGCACTCCCGATCCCTGGTGGCCCAGCTGGGCGCTGGGACGCGCTGCGCCAAGCCCCTCCCCTTTAATAAGGGGAGGAAGGCCTGCAGTACCGCGGCGCAACGTGCCGCAGCGCCACGTAGCACCACAATATTGGCTCACAGTGCCCCAAGAGGGATGCGGGGAGCTTCCAGTAGCGCCCCTCCTCCCTCTCGGGGCGCTACCTGGGAAAATCGGCCTCGGGGGTGCTAACTTTTTTGGGGCACTAAAACTAGTGCCCAGGCGAAGGTAGTGCCCCAAAGGGGGCGCTACCCAATTTTTACCCCTAAATCATTGATATATACCACAAAAAGCAAGGGACCGAGTACTGAGCCCTGTCAGTAGCCTGTCAACAGCCACTGTATAGGATCACACGTGAAAAAGTATGACCATTTGGGTGAGAACACCCAGCATCAGTGGAACTGCGCTCCATACTCACAGAATCATACCATTCAGCCAATGTCCCAAACTCCAGGAGCAGCACCAGGCGTACCTAAAAATGCAGTGCCAACCTGGGGAAGCTGCAACTCAGGACTACATGCAGGCCAAAAAGTGGAAGCAGCATGTTATAGACAGAGCTAAGCGATCCCACAATCAATGGATCAGATCAAAGCTCTGCAGTCCTGCCACATCCAGTCGTGAATGGTGGTGGACCATTAAACAACTAATGGGAGGGAAGGCTCCATGAATATCCCCATCCTCAATGATGGTGGAGCCCAGCACGTGAGTGCAAAAGACAAATCTGAAGTGTTTGCAACCATCTTCAGCCAGAAGTGCCGAGTGGATGATCCATATCGGCCTCCTCCTGAGGTGCCGACCATCACAGAAGCCAGTCTTCAGCCAATTCAATTCACTCCACGTGATATCAAGAAACGGCTGAGCGCACTGGATACAGCAAAGGCTGTGGGCCCTGACAACATCCCAGCTGTTTTACTGAAGACTTGTGCTCCAGAACTAGCCGCGCCTCTAGCAAAGCTGATCCAGTATAGCAACAACACTGGCATCAATCCGACAATGTGGAAAACTGCCCAGGTATGGCCTGTCCACAAAAAGCAGGACAAATCCAATCCGACTAATTACCGTCCTATCAGTCTACTCTCAATCATCAGCAAAGTGATGGAAGATGTCGTCGACTGTGCTATCAAGCAGCACTTACCACTAACCTGCTCACTGATGCCCAGTTTGGGTTCCGCCAAGACCACTTGGCTCCAGACCTCATTACAGCCTTGGTCCAAACATGAACAAAAGAGTTGAAATCCAGAGGTGAGGTGAGAGTGACTGCCCTTGACATCAAAGCAGCATTTGACCGAGTGTGGCATCAAGGAGCCCTAGTAAAACAAAGTCAATGGGAATTGGGAGGAAAACTCTCCACTGGCTGGCATCATACCTAGCACAAAGGAAGATGGTTGTGGTGGTTGGAGGTCAATCATCACAGCCCCAGGACATCGCTGCAGGAGTTCCTCAGGGCAGTGTCCTAGGCCCAACCATCTTCAGCTGCTTCATCAATGACCTTCCCTCCATCATAAGGTCAGAAGTGGGGATGTTCGCTGATGACTGCAGTGTTCAGTGCCATTCGCAACTCCTCAGATAATGAAGCAGTCCATGCCCACATGCAACAAGACCTCGACGACATTCAGGCTTGGGCTGATAAGTGGCAAGTAACATTTGCGCTACACAAGTACCAGGCAATTACTATCTCCAGCAAGTGAGTGTTTAACCATGGCCCATTGACATTGAACGGCATTACCATCGCCGAATCCCCCACCATCAACATCCTGGGGTCACCATTGACCAGAAACTTAACTGGACCAGCCACATAAATACTGTGGCAACAAGAACAGGTCAGAGGCTAGGTATTCTGTGGCGAGTGTCTTATCTCCTGACTCCCCAAAGCCTTTCCACCATCTACAAGGCACAATTCAGGAGTGTGATGGAATACTCTCCACTTGCCTGCACTCAAGAAGCTTGACACCATCCAAGACAAAGCAGCCCGCTTGATTGGCACCCCATCCACCATCTTAAACATTCACTCCCTCCACCACCGGCGTACCGTGGCTGCAATGTTTATCATCTACAAGATGCACTGCAGCAACTCGCCAAGGCTCTTCGGCAGCACCTCCCAAACCCGCGACCTCTACCATCTAGAAGGACAAGGGCAGCAGGCGCATGGGAACACCACCACCTCCAAGTTCCCTTCCAAGTCACACACCACCCTGACTTGGAAGTATATCGCCGATCCTCCATCGTCACTGGGTCACAATCCTGGAACTCCTTCCCTAACAGCACTGTGGGAGTACCTTCACCACACGGACTGCAGCGGTTCAAGAAGGCGGCTCACCACCACCTTCTCAAGGGCAATTAGGGATGGGCAATAAAAGCCAGCCTTGCCAGCAACGCCCACATCCCATGAACGAATAAAAAAAACCAAGACTCTGCACTCGGGAGAGGAAGAAAATTGAAGAAAAATGGGAACGAAAATCATGATGGCGCATTAGGTGATGTCTTTCCTTTACTATATATTTACACTGGTTCCACTGTTAGAAATCTGCAAGCTTGTCATGAGCTACCTTAACAGAAGACTCCTGTCCTTGATTATATTGAAATAGAGCAGTTAGGACCCCAACTCCCCCTTCTCAGATTCTAAAATCAATTTCAATCAGCATTGAATGTAATATTATCAAATGTCAACGGCTACAGCTGTATACTTTGAAAATTATCCCTGACAGCTTCTTGTTGACTTAATTAAGTGCGCAAAAAGTCAAAATATCTGAATCGTTGCCCTTTTTTCGCTTCATAGCACCTATTGACAGGCCTGAAATGATTGCCTTCAGGCTTTTATTGATAGGGTTGGTGTGGTATTGAAATAATTCCTAAGCAGATAAATCACATTTAGATTTGTTTGTAATTGAGGAGAATTGATTGGGATGGTGCTAAGGCCTCAAAGAGGCCTCAATCCTCGAAGGATTCGGGGGAGGGGGAAGTGCTGGGGGCTGATGCCAAAGGTAGTCTGTTGGAAGGATGGATAAAGATCTAATTATTTGTACAACTGAGCATGACCCTTCTTTCTGAGACTCTCTTGTCACAGTGAAAGGCAGCATATGAACTGAACTATAGAAAGAAAAGAAAGACTTGCTTTTATATAGCACCTTTACATGCTTTCAGGACATCCCAAAGTGCTTTACAACCAATTAAGTACTTTTGAAGTGTGCTAACTGTTATAATGTAGGAAATCCCACAGCCAATTTGCGCACAGCAAGCTCCCATAAACAGCATTGTGATAATTACCAGATAATCTGTTTTAGTGATGTTAGTTGAGGGATAAATATTGGCCAGACCACTGGGGAGAACTCCTCTGATCTTCAAAATAGTGCCAGGGATCTTTTACATTCACCTGAGAGGGCAGACGGTGCCTCGGTTTAACGTCTCATCCGAAAGACCTAACAATAGGGTTGAAGACTTTTGTTAATTCAAAAACCAGATAAGAATGAGGCTGAGGGTGGGGTCATGGTATGAGTTCTCAGTTTGTTTTACCAATTATGAAAATTTATTGAAATCCTTAATGATCTCAATGACTTTAATATCTCTAGACACAGAAGCAAGTGGACAAAATGCAACAGGCATAAGTGAGGCCCACAATACCTTTCCTTGATGGCTAGAAATGCATCGTGGTGAATTAAGTGAATAAATGGGTGAATTTTAACAGGTCAATGCCTTTGTTAAAATATTGAACAGAGGAATGTCATACAAACGTGTTAAATGTTCATGGTTAATATTGTCAACAGCAATTTTTAACCCTTAAATTCTTGAACAACTTACTGACTAGCTTTACTCCCCGTTATAAAATAATTGTCCCTTAATGATTGACAAAATACTATGTTGCATTGGGACCGTGCCTTAGTAACCCAACATTACACCCCATTATACAAAAAATAAAATGCTGCAGTGGCTGGAAATCTGAAACAAAAATGTGAAATGCTGTAAAACACTCAGCAAGTCAAGCACAGCATCTGCCGAGAGAAGCGACAAGTAACGTTTCCGCCATAAGCCTTCCTCAGACCGAGCTCTGATGAAGGGTTATGCCTTAAATGTTAACTTGTCACATTTCTCCACAGATGCTGTGCCTGGCTTGTTGCGTATTTTCTGCAGATTCTGTTTTTATTACACCCTATTATAATGTACTGTTCCTCACTAAATGACATTGAACCGTTATGGAAAAATTGTCCCTCACTGATCGACACTACAGACCATTATACTGGGATTGTCACTCACCGTATTACACTCTAATTATAGTGGGGATTGTTCTTCACTGATTGAAACTATAGTGGCATTTTCACTCATTAGCCAACATTGGGGAACCGCTGATTTAGAATGAAGGAGATGAAACTTGCATTTATATAAGATGGGGTAACGATGACCAGACAATTCAGTCAACAGGTTGGCGGGGGGGGGGGTGAGGTGTGGGGGTGGTAGGTGGAAGTGCTGAGATAGGTAATTCAGCAGGGCTAGAGGAATTGAGGCATGGGACAGCCAACCATTGAGGAAGGAGCATACTGCAAGTGGGGGGGGGAGGGGTGCTGTGGTTATGAAGTTTCACAGTAAAAGGAGAAATAAAATAGGGTAGCGGTGCCCTCACAGAGGGTACTGAAACCACTGGGGTTTTGAGGGGAAAGGGATTGGCAGCCAGTGGGTGGGTTTGAATGGGAAATGCAGTCACCGGAGAGGAGTGGAGTGGTAGGTAGAGCAGATGCAGCCAGTATTGTACAAGTGATATTTGACCCAATCAGCGGGACAGGGGGGTGGCAGCGTGCAGAGCAATGAGCAATCCACAACTTACTGCTCATTCGGGTGATGGGGGGTCACAATTCCTTCTCAGTAGGGAGGAGGGGGGTTTTCATGATACTATGCTCAGCTGGGGGGTTCTAGGTCAGAGGGGGAGATGCACGTATCAGGTGGCGGAATTTCTTTGCTGCTCGTTCCAATCAATTGCACTGCTTCTTCAGGATTTCGGCATCTAACGTAATGGCTGCCCACTCAGGCTGGTTGTCCTTCAGCTATTGTTTAGCACACATTTTTGATGGCAAGTATTCCTCATCTTCAGCGCACACCAATTTTAATATAATTCAGACAGATATAATTTTATTTAAGCTCCATGCATATTAAAGGTACACTAGCATTTCAGGAATAGTACAGTCCATTACACGGTCACTGCGATTGTATGCCTCTAGTCTGTGGGAGGGCTGTGCATGTCTGTCTATCTATGCGTGTGGGTTGTTTGAATGTCTGCATCAGTTCTTTTTGTGTGCGCGGACTATTTGAATATTGCAAAGGCCTCCTTCAGAAGGAAGGCAAATGTCTAGATTCCGTCAGCTTCCTTTTATATTATATGAATTCCAGCATTCCAAGGGTTGGTATTGTGTTCCTCTTACTTGGGTGTTTTGTATGTTAAAGGTACTATATAAATGCAAGTGATTGTTGTATAGTTAAAAGGAAAGGAAAAAGCCTGTTCAGTAGGCCTAAAATCTTCCATTGCACACGAGTCTCAAAATGTCCATAAATTATCGGGAACCAAGAAATTAATCTAGGTACACGCAGGAAAACTGCAAATCCTTTCTATTCTTCAACATTTTGCAATGTCATTTTTTTTTACCTGTTTTTAAAATGACCTCAAAGATATAGTGAAAATCTCAGCAGTCAGGATTTCTGGTACCTGTGAAACCATCGACCAGGATCTGAGTCAGCATCTCAGGAGACAAGAACATTTGTCGGAGTGGGAGGGTGACATTATGGGGCTTATTTTCCACTGGTAGGCACTGATTAACATTCTTTAAAATAAAGTTAAATCCCTCTATTATGCCGAAAGTGTGAGAATATGAAACACAGACTGGAGGATGGTTGACAATACTGTTCCCCAAGGGTCAGTGCTGGGGCCACTGCTTTTTTTTGATATATATAAATGACCTGGATATTGGAATACAGAGTAGAATTTCTAAATTTGCCGATGACACCAAACTTGGGGGTGTGGCAAACAGTGAGGATGATACCAATCGACTGCAACAGGACATAGAAAGGCTAGCAGAATGGGCAGATGGAATTTAATACAGAGAAGTGTGAGGTGATGCATTTTGGCAGAAGGAACAGGGAGAGGCAATATACACTTAATGGCACAGTTTGAAAGAGTGTACAGGGACAGAGGGACCTGGGAGTTAAGGTGCATAGGTCCCTGAAGGTGGCGGTACATATTGAGAGAGTGGTTAGCAAAGCATATGGGATCTTGGGCTTCATAAATAGAGGTATTGAGTACAAAAGTAGAGAAGTTATGCTGAACCTTTATAAAGCACTGGTTAGGCCACAACTGGAGTATTGCGTCCAGTTCTGATCACCACACTTTAGGAAGGATGTGAAGGCACTTGAGAGGGTGCAAAGGAGATTTACCAGAATGGTTCCGGGGATGGGGGATCTTAGCTACAAGGACAGGTTGGAGAAGCTGGATTTGTTTTCATTAGAGCAAAGGAGGTTGAGGGGTGATTTGATAGAGATGTACAAGATTATGACGGGTTTGGATAGGCTAGACGGGGAAAGGCTGTTCCCACTAGTTGATAGTACAAGGACTAGGGGACACAGATTTAAGGTTTTGGGCAAGAGATACAGGGGGGATGTGAGGAAAATCTTTTTTACGCAGCGAGTGGTGAGGACCTGGAACTCGCTGCCGATGGAAGTGGTGGAAGCAGACATACTCAGTGTTTTCAAGGGGAGACTGGATAGGCACTTGAGGGAAATAAACTTGCAGGGCTACAGGGATAGAGCGGGGGAATGGGACTGACTGGATTGCTCTACAGAGATCCGACACGGACTCGATGGGCCGAATGGCCTCCTTCTGTGCCGTTATGACTCTATGGGGTAAAAATTCAGTTGGTTGCGCCTCCCGTTAGCGCCTTAAGAGGGCGCTAATGGGGCGCAAAGCCGCTAACGCCCGGGCGCAGCAATGTTTGCGCCGCTCGAGAACTTAACTTGAGATTGTGCGGCGGCGCTAAAACTTACCGCTGCGACCACCTGCGCGCGCAGATTGTGACGTCATTCCATGGTGCAACGCCCTTGTGGCGCCCCGGAGCGGAAATTGAGTGGCGCCCCCTGCCTTACTGCCTGGCGCTTCCAACGACCAGAAGACTGGAACGCTATCAATCGCTGTGGGGCTGGGGGGGGCGCTATTTAAAGGGGGCCTCTTCCTGTCTTTTATTGTTGGTGGCATTTTTGAACTACGCATTCTGAGAGAGAGAGGGAGAGACTTCTGGAGAGATTCAACGTTGTGTGAAGGAGTTTTGGGTACTGAGCAGCACTTTGCAGGTTCATTTTGATTTGCCATTCCTTGTATCGATTTAGCAGAGACTGTGGGAGCTGCACTCTGAGCTCTTTGCCTGGTACTCTCCATTGTTCTTTCCAGCACATTTGATGTGCAAGTCTCTCCAGGCCGAGATTCAAGGCTGCAATGAACAGGATGTGGATGGAAAGCAAGATTAACCATCCCCTTTAAGAACTGGCCCGTTCCATTGTGTGTGTGTTCCATTGCTGACTGACATTACATGAGCTTCGCCAGCGCTCTGAGTTAGCCCCTCACTCCTTGGCCTTTGCGCCTTAAGACAGGTGTGCAGCGCCTGCTTTAGCGCTCCACTCACCTCCCGGGGCGGTAAAAGTGAAGTTTCCAGTCAGTGCCGATAATTAGCGCCAGGCGCTAATATTTGCGTCCAGACGATATTTGCGCCCCAAATGGGGCGCGACCTAATTTCTACCCCTATGACTCTATTTCAACACTTTAAACAGCTCACAAGTCTGTTAAAGCTACGAAAGGAAATCTAATGCAAAACGAGTAGTGTCTTGTTGAGTCCTCAGAGGCTTTGAGATTGTTTGCTCTGTTAATAAAAGGAAGTGCTTCTGTAAAGCACATTGCACTTTGCAGTATTTAGAACTGTCATTAAAAGCATTAACTTACAAGCGTGTAATATGCTAACCTCTCGGTCTGAAGCAGTGGATTAGTGCGCCATTAGTGTGTGTAAACAGTTGATAAATTCACAAATTACAGCAGCTAAATTGGATTAACCCTTCTATTTTAGGCTTTGGTGACAATGTGTATTTATTAAAATGAACAACAGCAGCTTTGGGTCAGTGCTCACAATACAGTAACAGTGGAAGAACAAAGGGAGGCAGAGGGTGGGAAGAGGGAGAAAGGGAAGTGACAGAGACAAAGGACAGGGGCAGAGGAGAGAAGGGAATTGGCAGGGGAGTGAAGTGCTAGAGAGAAAGTAGAGAAGAGAGGGGTGAACCAGAAAGGAAAGTGAGACAAGGGAATGGCTATGTGAGGAAAGGGAAGGTGAGAGAGATTCTACACTCAAAAGGATTGACTAGGAAATAGCAGCATCAACTAGAAGCAGCGAGCACTAAGGCTACTGTTTGGTTATGATGTCATAACCTGCCAGGTTGCAAAATTTGAGGAAACAGCCATCCCTCTTCAACTTGACTTGTCATTTATTGTGTTACAGCCTCCAACATATCCTCAACATATTTTCTTTTTAGTTCAAACAAGTTCACAAGATAAAGGCAGAAGAAGGAAGCCATTGTCCCATGGTAGCTCATATCCAGGAAGCAAAAAAAGCCTCCCCCGCCGTCACATCATCCAACTACATCTTGAATGAAACGCAACATCTTCACCTCCACTACTCCATTCGGGATACCATTCCAAGTGCTGACTACCTTTGACATAAATAAGTTCTTCTTGACATCTGTTCTAATTGACCAGTGGTAGCTTATGCACCTTTATTCTAATATCTCACCTTACTTTGAAGACTTACTCGATTTACCTTATTTATACCCATTTAATGTCTGGTATAATTCTATGGGGGTCCCTTCTCAGTTACCCTTTTCCAGGACAAAGAGCCCCAGTTTCTTAAATCTTTCCTCATTACTCAGTCCTTTGATACCAGGTGTCAGCCTTGTGGCTCTCCACTACACCCTCGCCAAGGTTTTGAATGTTTCCTTTATGTCTTAATCATCATGTCTTAATGACCAATACTAAGCATGATACGCAAGGTGCAGTTAAGCATGACTTATAAAGGCTAATTCCTTGATTGGGGTAAAAGATGGCCCACACTCCTGGGTGCACACCTGCTGAATGTGTGGAAGCCCACCAGATTGTGTGAGGTTGGGTCATTTAAATAATTTGTCCAAGCTCGTTGTGTGTTTTTCACATGTGCAGGGTGCACTAATTAACTTGGGGCTGAGAATACTGAGTGCGGCACATCTTACACACTGCATACCAACTATTCGACTGTGACAGGCACATTCTCTAAACAGCTGATAGGGACATGCTCCTTTCTTTCTTGCAGGAGATGGTTGGGAACAACTTGAGGGAGGAATCTTCCACCAGAGGAGGCCGAGCCCGCCTCTCCCCTTTATTTTTTTTGTTTATGGGATGTGGGCATCGGTGGCAAGGCCAGCATTTATTGCCCATCCCTAGTTGCCCTTGAGAAGGTGATGGTGAGCCGCCTTCTTGAACCGCTGCAGTCCGTGTGGCGAAGGTACTCCCACAGTGCTGTTAGGGAGGGAGTTCCAGGATTTTGTCCCAGCGACGATGAAGGAACGGCGATATACTTCCAAGTCAGGATGGTGTGTGACTTGGAGGGGAACTTGGAGGTGGTTGTGTTCCCATGCGCCTGCTGCCCTTGTCCTTCTAGGTGGTAGAGGTCACAGGTTTGGGAGGTGCTGTTGAAGAAGCCTTGGCAAGTTGCTGCAGTGCATCTTGTAGATGGTACACACTGCAGCCACGGTACGCCGGTGGTGGAGGGAGTGAATGTTTAAGGTGGTGGATGGTGTAGAAGAAAATGTGCTGGCCATCACGGGCATCTGCATGCTGAACAGCCAGGATCTGATATCTCCACTCAGGTACATCATGCTCCACCTCTAATACCTCATCCTGTGGCTTACTGTGAATTACTATATGTCAATACTTCATTTAGGCTATCTGTATTACCCTAGCAGCACTCGAGAATGGAATTCAATCGTTAACATCACTTCACATTGAACACGGATTCCAGTGTTACTGAAAACAATCTATCAGGGCTGGTGAGTGCAAGTGACAGGGTTCATGACAGAGTCTGCTGGCAGTGCCAGATGTTGCAGGTTCTGCCACTGGTTCCTTCTCTCTTTCTACAGCATCTTCCTTGCTTCTGCAGAGATAAGCAGCATCGGAAAATGTAATGAGTTTCCTGCTGTCCACTTTTTCCTTCCTGTTAAGACTCATGTAAGGGTCTCCTCAGAGTATGAGCCTCAAAAAAGAGAAACCATTTCTGATCTCTGACCATTACCACTTAGTCAGTACAAACCATCTATGGGTGCAAGCCCTTCCACCTCTCCATCCCCTACAGCATGAGCTGAGTGAGTTCCCAGCATTTGCACTGCCTCTTCCTCCTGCTGTTTCTCCTCCTGTAGCCTGTCCTTCTCAGAAAATGTGCACAGTCTGCACGATATGCAGGTTGGAGAAGCTGGATTTGTTTTCATTAGAGCAAAGAAGGTTGAGGGGTGATTTGATAGAGGTCTACAAGAGTATGACAGGTTTGGATAGGCTAGACGGGGAAATGCTGTTCCCACTCGTTGATGGTACAAGGACTAGGGGACACAGATTTAAGGTTTTGGGCAAGAGATACAGGGGGATGTGAGGAAAAACTTTTTTACGCAGCGAGTGGTGAGGACCTGGAATTCGCTGCCGACGGACGTGGTGGAAGCAGAGACACTCAATGTTTTCAAGGGGAGACTGGATAGGCACTTGAAGGAAATAAACGTGCAGGGCTACGGGGATAGAGTGGGGGAATGGGACTGACTGGATTGCTCTACAGAGAGCCGGCACGGACTCGATGGGCCGAATGGCCTCCTTCTGTGCCGTTATGACTCTATGGGGGAAAAATTCAGTATCGCCCCGTTTGGGGCGCAATTATCGGCCGGGCGCAAAGATTAGCGCCTGCCGCTAATTATCGCCTCCGACTGCAAACTTGACTTAAATTGCCCCGGAGCTGATTGGAGCGCTAAATCAGGCGCTACACATCTGTCTTAAGGCGCAAAGGCTGAGGAGCGAGGCGCTAACTCAGAGCGCTGGCGAAGCTCGTGTGATGTCAGTCAGCAATGGAACACAGACACAATGGCGCTGGCCAGTTCTTAAAGGGGAGGGTTGATCTTGCTTTCCATCCACATCCTGCTCATTGCAGCCTTGAATCTCGGCCTGGAGAGACCAGTACATCAAATCTGCTGGAAAGAACAATGCAGAGGCCCAGGGAAAGAGCTCAGAGTGCAAACCCCACAGTCTCTTCTAAATCGATACAAGGAAGGGCAAATCAAAATGAACCTGCAAAGTGCTGCTCTGTAGCCAAAACTCCTTCACACAGCGTTGAATCTCTCCAGAAGTCCCTCTCTCTCTCTCTCAGAATGCTTGGTTCAAAAATGTCACCAACAAAAAAAGGCAGGAAGTGGTCGCCTTTAAATAGCGCTCCCCCAGTCCCTTCCTGACTGCAAAACGCTCCCCTCAACCTGTTGTTGCTAGCAGCAGGTGGTAAGGCAGGGGGCGCCACTCAATATCCACTCCGGGGCGCTACCGGGGCGTTGCGCACTCGAATGACGTCACGATCTGCCGGCGCAGGAGATCGTGGCGGTAGTGTTTAGCGCCGCCGCAAAATGTCTAGTTAATTTCGCGAGCGGCACAAACATCGCCGCGTCCGGGCGCTAGTTGCTTTGCGCCCCATTAGCGCCCTCTTAAGGCGCTAACGGGAGGCACAACCAACTGAATTTTTCCCCCTATAACTCTATATATAAGTGCTTGTTACTGAGTCACAGGGCTAGAAATTCGTCTCGGGCGGTGATGCAAATCGGGCGGGATCAGATCGGCCGCCCGTTATATGCAGCGTCTGATATTGAATTCCATTGACTGGAATGGAACTGAATTTCAGGTACTGTGTGTAACGGCAGCCAATCCGATACTGCCCGCTTGCGCCACCGCCCGAGACAACTTTCTAGCCCTGTCCCAGACTGTTTAGTTTGACAACTATTTGCGAATTCTCATTACTCGTTTAATGGAATTCCCAAAGAATTAGTGAGGGATCCGTTGCTCAAAAATATATTAATAAATGGTATCTGGCAGCTCTTGAGAATGAAATTTAATCTTTAACAGCCCTTCATATTGCACACTGATTCCAGTGTTACGGAAAACAATCTCTACTCAGTACACAGAGCATGCACCCCTCTATTATTGCTTCGATATTTATCAGAGCATAAATTATTTATCAGCTCGTGAGATGCACAGTCCTTGTTTAGCACGCAGAAGGGTTAATTACAGGCAGTGAAGTCTGAGTGATATAAAGTGCTTAAGCCCAGATGTAAAACATAAAGACAGCTTAAGATCCCCTTTTTGCAGAATATGGATATGTAACAGGTCTTTGTGGCTATTTGGAACAAAGTATATCTCCATTTTCTCCCCTTAAATATTCATAAGTAGCTTTGCAGTATTAATATCTAAGATGGCTCACAAGAACACTTAAATAATATGCTCTCCTCCCTTTCATTTGTGTAATGCATTTGGGCCATGTTAAAAACTGTTGTGGGATTTTCTCAGTGGAGATGCAGTTTAGTCCCACAGCGTGTAATTATTTTTAAGGCAGGTCTTATCAAACACTAATCCCAGTTATTTTACAAAGACAAAGTATAAGATTTGGAAGGGACCAAGGTTAATGTGGAATGAATAGCATTGATCCATTCCTCTGTAGCTTTTCAGCACTTTTATTCAAAAATAGAAGATTAGTGCCCATTGTCATGCTGTGCAATTTAATATTTGCTAATACTGCTTACTCTCTATAACAAACAACTGGAGAGTTCAATAGGCCGCTTATACTACCCGTTGTTTGTGTCAAAGCAAAGCAATTTCAGGTGAGGACAGCAGACTGCGGACCACATTATGACAAGAGGAGTGACACTGCCTCCAGCAAGTAGACCACAGGCTGCATGGGCTGGCAGGTGCTGGAGAGGTGCCCGTAGTGGCGAGGATGCCCAGTGGTCCCAGAAGATTAGGTGCCCTACCACTGACCCTGCAAACTGTGGTGGGGTCAGCATTGGAGGGCATCAGCGGCACAATCCGAGTGCTAACACCAGGATTACGAGCCTGGTTCTGTATATTCTGAAGTGAGGATAGCAGCAGGTGGTGCCTTTGCTGTACTACCTGACCAGCCTGGCATCTCATTGCTCTTCTTCCTCATCCTCATAACATCCATCTTCTCTTTCCTCTTAATTTCCTGCAGCACACATAATTCTTCATCAAAATATATAATAAAACCTTTATGTCATATTGAAAGTCTATTGGGAACTATGCTCCTTAGCTACTCATGCTTGCCTCTCTGCTTGTCCTCTCCTAGATGACATTGTACATGGTTCCCTATCCTCAGGCAATGCCACCTCCCTTTCATCACCCCCTCTTCAAAAAATCCACCCTTGACCCCACTAGTCTTTGCAAACTACCACCCCACCTCCAACCTCCTTTTCCTCTCCAGAGTCCTTGATTGTGTTGTCGGTTCCCAAATCCATCTTTCCCGCAACAGCATGTTTGAATTTCTCCAATCAGTTTTCCACCCCGGCACAATACTGAAACAATCCCAATCAAAGTCACAAATGACATCCTCTGTGACTTTGACAGTGGTGTATTTTCATTCCTTGTCCTTCTCAACCTTTCTGCAGCCTTTGACATGGATGTCCATATCATTCTACCCCTATGCCTCTCCTGCATTATCCAGCTCAATCAGACTGCTCTCGCTTAATTGCACTCTTACCCATCCAAATGCAGCCAGAGTATCTCCAGCAATAGCTTCCCTTTCCAACCCCGCCCGTTACCTCTGAAATCCCCTCCTCTTCCTCATCTACATGTTGCCTCTTGGTAATAAATCTGAAGACACAGGGTCAACTTCCACACATACGGCGATGGCACTCAGATCTACCTCTCTACCACTTCTCTTGACCCCTTCGCTGCCTTTGTGCTGTCAGACTGCTGACCAACAAATTTCCTCCTGTTAAACATTGGGAAGACCAAGGCCATGTGTTTGGCTTCTACCCCACATAATATCTCCTTTGGTTTGGCATCCATTCGGCGTGATTATTGCTCTGTGAAGCGCCTTGGGATATTTTTCTACATTAAGAGTGTTATATAAATGAAATTTGCTACTGTTATTGTAGGTGTGCCAAACAATAAGCAGGGAATGGAACATCTAAGCTCTGTTTCAGGCTCTGTCAGCATCTTTTCACACATTCCATCAATAAGGGAATCAAGGGATATGGGGATAGGGCAGGAATGTGGGGTTGAGTTGGAAGATCAGCATAATCATATTGAATAGTGGAGCAAGCTCGAGTGGCCGTGTGGCCTATTCCTGCTCCTGCTTCTTATGTTCTTATCTTCAATTGCCTTCTCCCTCCCAAGTACCAACCCAATGACACACACCAATGGGCATTAGTGAGTCAGAAGGAGTGCGCAGGGTGATAAACAGAGCACAAGTGGGCAGGGAGAGCTCAGGGTGGAAGATGAGGAGGCAGGTTGGCTGGAGGAACTGGAGAATTCTGCCTTAGGGATTCAAAGGGCTTTTCAAAGAAGGATACTATTAGGGCATGGAATATACATGCAGTGTCTGGTACCAGTGTCATGCCAGGTGTGCATTCTCATGATGATGCCGTCTCACATATTCTATCATGACAGTACATAATCGGACCCTCGTGTTGTGCCCGCCGCACAGACTCCCTCATAATGTGGAAGTAAAGAGATAGGGGCAGGTTGCCCTTGCAGCAACACAGGAGACACAGACAGTCGAGAGTCACCCCATCTCAAAAGGCTACTGGAGAAATACAGCAACCAGCCACCTCTCACGTCCTGCTACTGAGGAAACACCAAGAAGAAGCTATGAAATAGCATACAGGAGACATGGTGGAAAGAAAGGGTAAAAGGGCAGGGAGGTTATGTATTAAAATGATTGTTGCACTGAAGTTGTGCTTTCTGAGATTGTTTTTCACCAGGTGTGGAAGTACCTCGGATTAGGTTGCATGCATCAGGGAACATGCAACTTTTTATTAGCAGACAAATCTCTGTACATGAATTAATTTTTGGGTGGGAAGGGGATCGATTGTGACAGCACTATTCATGCTTAGGGCAGATTTAACTAGTCATGAGGTAGTAGAATTTCCACAGGGGTTCTCCCAATCTCCCACCTTAACTATGGTAGGAGATCAGAGGAAACCCTGGAGAAATGGCATAAACAGTCGCTGATCTCCTGCCAAAGTTATGGCGGGAGATTGGGAGAACTCCCGCAGAAATTACTGGTGTAGGGATCCTGTTACTTACCTTGTAGGTTTCAATGGAAAGTTGAGCTTGATGGTCCAAATTGCCTCCCTCATTCATACTTACCTTTATGATTCCCCACAGTTACAAATACCAGTGTTCAGCCAATTTGGTTCACTACACATGACATTAAGAAGTGGCTGAGTACACTGGACACAGCAAAGGCTATGGGCCCTGATAATATCCTGGCTGTAATGCTAAAGACCTGTGCACCTGAGTTAGCCGCTCCCCTAGCCTAGCAGTTCCAGTACAGCTATAACACTGGCATCTACCTAACAATGTGGATGGTCATCCAGGTATGTCCTATCCATAAAAAAAGGATGAATTTAATCCAGCCAGTTCATGCCCTAACAGCCTGCTTCCAATCATCAGTAAAGTGATGGAAGGAGTCATCAATAGTGCCATCAAGCGACACCTATTCACCAATAACCTGCTCGCCAACACTCAGTTTGGGCTGTGGCTGAACCACTCAGCTCCAGACCTCATCACAACTTTCACCAGATGTGGACACGCGCTGAATGCCAGAGGAGAGGTGAGCTGAAGGTTTTCCCTTTGATGGCTATAAGAATCCGAAGTGAAATGAACTTGGAATAGTCTCAACTCAATTTCCATTTGGCACAGATCCATGGCACGAAGCTCCCTGCAATCCAACACTAATTTGGACTAAACTGCCAATCTCATTCAGAAAGACAGCGAAGATGGTTAGTGTAGAAAATGGAAACGTTGTACTGAGGCACTAGGGGTGCTTTTCTGTAGTTGAGGGGAAGACCAAGAAATAATTTATTCTGTAGCTGGGAGTTCTCAATATCGAGTAGGAAAAGTAGAAAAATAAAGTGTTCCATTCTCAGCACTGACTTGGCTCACCATGAAAAACAAACTTTGTTTTAAAAGTTGCACAAAGTGTAATTTTACAAAGTATAACTCCACTATATCTACCATTTGAAAAGCCTCTGATGGATATAAAGCCAATTTCACTGATTGTGTGATCCCAGTGTGGAGCTATCTCCAACCTCCACTCCCTTCGATCCGGTTTCCCATCAGAGGAGAGCTCAGCCTACCCAAGAAGCCGCGGGAATACACCACGGCACAGCGATGACATTGCGCCAATGACACCACATGTCAGAAATTGTGGGACAACAAGGACACAACCACCAATTAATAAAATGACAGGCTCTGAGCAGCGCCAGCTTCCTGCATGCCAGGTCCAGGCCGAATCTGCAGCCATTCCAGTAGATTCCCACTGGACTTATGCGGGAGTCCGCTGGATTGGCTGCAGATTTTCAGAGCCCCTAAGTATTGGTAGGATACTTAACATGTGAGGTGGGGCGTTGGGGGGTGGTGGGGGGTATCGTGTGGATTTTCTAGCAGAAGTCATGAGACAGAAATCTGGTTGATTTTTCCCCTCCATAGCCCAGTTGCATTCAGGCCATTTGTAATGGTCTAACCTCACTGAGATAAGCTAACCCTGCACAGGCCAGGGTATCAAAGATAGGACCTTCCTGATCTCATTGGCACATTAGGCTGTGCCTTTACCGAATAAGCCATCAAGGAGGACAGGGCTATAAAAATAGCTTATTCAGTTACCAGTGTAAAGAACAAACGATAAAGTAGGTCAGCAGGAAAAGTATCCATGGTCAGTGATGAGACGAGAGAGAGAAGTGAGGTTTTAATTTGGAGTCCATTTGAATAAAGCGCCTAGTGTTCCATGTTTTAATTCAGAATAAGCTGAAATTGACAATTTAGAGTGAAGCAAAGGCATGCAAAGACATGAAAGTTTAATTTGACAAAACAAACGCATCAAAACCCAAAGCGGTTTGCTCAGTAAAAAAAAAAAAAATCCATCAGTTATAGCTTCATGGTACAGAGAATAAAGTAAAATTATTAGCAGGGCTGTTGAGAATGAAATGTATTACAGAACCCCATCTCCTTTCAATAAGACAAATTTATATCAGAGGAGTTGTACTTAGCTGGGTAAGCCATTTGGAAAAGAATGATTGGGTCTGGCTGCTGAGGTTCATCAAAGTCATCAGCTTCAGAGGAGCTCATTCATCACGGGCTGAGGGGATGTTTACCTGCAATACACCTGTAAGGTACATCCAACAAATTGAACAGTACACCACTCTGTCAAATTTCACACCCAACTGCATCGCTGTGATGATAGTCTTCAGAAAGAGAGGTGCCTTCTGGATTCCTAGCAGTTCTTTTAAGGTGGATTTTTTTATAAAGCAGATGGAAAAGACAGGAATCGCTAGATTATTAATCTTCCACTGGAATAAACTTACACCGGCGGAACACATAGTAAGAACTTACTGGCACTGGCTAAACTTTCTTCTTCCTCCAAGGTACTTATTCCTGTTTTACCTTTCATACGACCTCTCCTTCCCTTTGAAAAGTGCTGGCCTGCGCTGGGATACAGTTCCACGGGTGCTGTCACCCTCCCGCACCTCGGCCAACTGACCATTCTTCATGTGAGTGTCAGCAGTCTATTCCACCGTAGGGGGTACCACAGCTGCGCCCAATCCTGTCCTCACCCAAAGTCCGCACATTTGCACTTTCAACCAGGGCTAACTGGATAGCAACCTGTCCCATTACCATCTCCTTTTGCCTTGAATATCTCTTAATGTCTCTTAACCTCTCCTGCGTTCTATCCTATCACAGACCTTCCCTTTTGTTCTTTCATCCCCTCCCCTCTTTCCCAGCTCCTACACTTGCTTAAAAATCTGTTCCATTTCCTGCTTTTTTCCAGTTCTGATGAAAGGTCATCGACCTGAAATGTTAACTCTGTTTCTCTCTCCACAGATGCTGCCTGACCTGCTGAGTATCTCCAGCATTTTCTGTTTTTATTTCAGATTTCCAGCATCTGCAGTATTTTCTTTTTGTGTTTGAATGGGAGTCCTGATTGATTCCCCACCCCCTTCCTGTCCCAAGCCCTATTATATTCGTCGGATCACAAAATAGGTACGGCTAAGAAAGCCCATTTGTACCATCTCAGCCCATCTCTCTAGGAAAGCCTATAGTCTGCCAATCGCAACATCCAACTATCTCTTGTATAATTCCAGGGTCTTTGCATACATTATACTATCCAGAATTCTACTGCGTGAAGCAGAACTTTTTAAATTTGCCTCACAACAGTTTCAACCAATGCTCCCATTGCCAACTGTCACAGTTTACTTTTTCTATACTGTTTACTATTTTATACACCATTATGAAGCCCTCTTTTAATCACTTCCTTTCAAGGCTGAAAAGTCCAAGTTTCTCTGTCCTTTTCTCATATCTCACTAGGGATTAGGCTCGTGGCTCTTCCCTGCACTGCCCCCAGGACTTTAACATCTCCCTTGTACCTTGGTGACCAAAAATGGGCACAGTAGTCATTGTGGTCTGGTCAGCATACTGCATATTTTCAGCATGACTTCCTCCAACTTTACTGATACAGATCAGCCATGATCTCATTGAATGGCGGAACAGGCTCGATGGGCTGAATGGCCTACTGTTCTTATGTTCCTATCTAGAATTATAGTTCAGCAATCTATTTGCTTTGCTAATTGCTGCTGCACAGTGACATGGATCAGCTGGGTATATCTTCTGTCCACCACTGTTCCTGTATGGACATTTAGCCCATTTGTACTAACTTTATCTGTGCACTTTTTTAATGCAGACACACAGAAATTTAATATGAGTTCATTAAGCATCCATATAGGTTAAGCGCTGGTTGGAAAATATACCTTCCTTAGTGCATGGTCTACTGACACTGCTAGACCTCTTTCACCTTCACCATTAGCTAGTTAAACACCATTAAACTCCCAGAGTCGCAATGCGGATTCCACCCACTAAGGGGCACAATGGACATGATCTTCACCGCACGTCAATTACAAGAGAAGTGCAGGGAACAGCACATGGCCTTCTTTGATCTCACAAAGGCCTTCGACACTGTCAACCGTGAGGGATTATGGAGTGTCCTCCTCAAATTCGGCTGCCCTCAAAAGTTTGTCACCATCCTTCGCCTGCTTCACGACGACATGCAAGCCATGATCCTGACCAACGGTTCCACCACAGACCCAATTAACGTACGAATCGGGGTCAAGCAAGGCTGTGTCATCGCACCAACGCTCTTCTCAATCTTCCTTGCTGCAATGCTCCATCTCACCCTCAGTAAGCTCCCCGCTGGAGTGGAGCTAATTTACAGAACAAACGGGAAACTGTTCAACCTCCGTCGCCTCCAGTCCAGATCCAAGGTCATCCCATCCTCTGTCGTCGAATTACAGTATGCAGACGACGCTTGCGTCTGCGCTCACTCGGAGGTCGAACTCCAAACCATCGTCAACACCTTCACTGAAGCATACGAGAGCATGGGCCTTACACTAAACATCCTTAAGACAAAGGTCCTCTACCTTTGTAGAGTAAATGGGTACTTTTCAGAATGGCAGGCAGTGACCAGCGGGGTACCGCAGGGTTCGGTGCTGGGACCCCAGCTGTTTACATTATATATTAATGATTTGGACGAAGGGATTAAATGTAATATCTCCAAATTTGCGGATGACACTAAATTGGGAGGCAGTGTGAACAATGAGGAGGATGCTAGGAGGCTACAGAGTGACTTGGACAGGTTGGGTGAATGGGCAAATGTATGGCAGATGAAGTACAATGTGGATAAATGTGAGGTTATCCACTTTGGTGGTAAAAATAGGGAGGCGGAATATTACCTGAATGGTGGCAGATTAGGGAAAGGGGAGGTGCAACGAGACCTGGGCATCATGGTACATCAGTCACTGAAGGTGGGAATGCAAGTGCAGCAGGCAGTTAAGAAAGCAAACGGAATGATGGCCTTCATAGTAAGGGGATTTGAGTACAGGAGTAGGGAGGTGATGCTGCAGTTGTACAGGGCCTTGGTGAGGCCACACCTGGAGTATTGTGCGCAGTTTTGGTCTCCTAACTTAAGGAAGGACATTCTTGCTATTGAGGGAGTGCAGCGAAGGTTCACTAGATTGATTCCTGGGATGGCCGGACTGACATATCAAGAAAGATTGGGTCAACTGAACTTGTATCCTCTGGAGTTCAGAAGAATGAGGGGGGATCTTATAGAGACATTTAAAATCCTGACTGGTTTAGACAAATTAGATGCGGGCAGAATGTTCCCAATGGTAGGGAAAACTAGAACCAGGGGTCACAGTCTAAGGATTAAGGGGAAGCCATTTAGGACTGAGCTGAGGAGGAACTTCTTCACCCAGAGAGTGGTGAATCTATGGAATTCTCTTCCACAGAAGGTTGTTGAGGCCAGTTCGCTAAATATATTCAAAAGGGAGTTAGATATAACACTCACAACTAAGGGGATCAAGGGGTATGGCGAGAAAGCAGGAATGGGGTATTGAGGTAGCATGTTCAGCCATGAACGCAGGCTCGAAGGACCGAATGGTCTACTCCTGTACCTATTTTCTATGTTTCTATGTTTCTATGTTTCTACCAACCTGCCCCCGCCACACAGTACTGCCCCCCGATTATCAAAATCCACGACAAGGCCTTGGACAATGTGGATCACTTTCCGTACCTCGGGAGCCTACTGTCAACAAGGGCAGACGTCGACGACGAAGTCCAACACCGCCTTCAGTGTGCCAGTGCAGCCTTCGGTCGCCTGAGGAAGAGAGTGTTTGAAGACCAGGACCTCAAACCCGGCACTAAGCTCATGGTCTACAGAGCAGCAGTGATGCCCACCCTGCTGTATGCCTCAGAGACATGGACCATGTACAGCAGGCACCTCAAAGCACTGGAGAGGTACCACCAATGCTGCCTCCGCAAAATCCTGCAAATCCATTGGCAGGATAGGCGCACCAACGTCAGTGTTCTTGCTCAGGCCAACATCCCCAGCATCAAAGCTTTGACCACGCTCGATCAGTTCCGATGGACGGGTCACATTGTCCGCATGCCTGATACGAGACTCCCAAAACAAGCGTTCTAGTCAGAGCTCCGGCACGGCAAGAGAGCCCCAGGTGGGCAGAGGAAACGCTTCAAGGACACCCTCAAAGCCTCCTTGAAAAAGTGTAACATCCCCACCGACACCTGGGAATCCCTGGCCCAAGACCGCACAAAGTGGAGGAGAAGCATCCGGGAAGGCGCCGAACACCTCGAGCCTCTTCGCCGGGAGCAAGCGGAAGCCAAGCGCAGGCAGCGGAAGGAGCGCACGTCAACCCAAGCACCCCACGCACCCGCCCCTTCAACACCGTCTGCCCCACCTGTGACAGAGACTGTAGGTCCCGCATTGGACTCATCAGTCATCTGCGAACTCATTTTTAATGTGGAAGCAAGTCATCCTCGGTTCCGAGGGACTGCCTAAGAAGGAGAAGAGAATATTCACAGAGTATATTTTTGCTTTCAATGTTCGACACCTTAGACTTAGATTTCATCTGGCACTGTTGTGCCCAGTTACACTTTATCTGACTCATTTTGTAGATCTTTGGTTGCTTCATCAGATTCAACTAACCTTCCCCAAATTTAGTATCGACTACAAATTGAACCAATTTGTATTGAGTATCTCAACAAAAGTAATTGATGCAAATTAGAAACAGGAAGGGCCCCAGCACTGGACCCTGGGGCAATACACTCAGTGCATCCCCCACCCAAAAATAACTCCCTTAACAACCTAAATTTCCCTCCCCTCAGCAGGGAAGGCCTGGAAATTCAGGGCTTTTGGGCCTGGAAATCCAACTTAGTAACAGCATTGAAAAATTCGAAGTGGGGGTAGAGTGCTTCTTTGGCCCACCCCCCACTCGATTGTAACATCACTTTTGGGAGTGGGACTGATGGGATCCCTCAGAAATCCCACCAATTATATCTTCTGCACTCCAACTTTAAGTAGACTTATATGAAGCAGGCATAATGAAGAAGGGATAATTACAGGGCTGTATGTGGGACCCACAATGCCATATTCAAACAGCAATCAATCCAGAAAGGAAATGTAAGTCTTTTACTTCTTCTGCCAGACTGCCCTGTGCATCTCCACCCACTCCCCAATGAATCTGCTTCAAAATACCACCAGATCCACAGGGTGGGCACCCATTAGTGCCAGTACCGGTGCGGGCACGCATCCCTATTATTTCCATCCCTGGGATCTGGGACAGTGTCACAGTGAGGCCAGATAGGCTGGCAGAAGTACTTCCACATGAGGTCTCACTAGGTCTGGAATCTCTCAAAAAATAATTGGCGCTGTTGGGCACCAGTTCCGCACACTGGAATCTGGCACTCAATGAAAAAAATTACAACCCCAATCTTTGTGGTGTTACCATCTTAACCACTATCTAGCTGTGAAGGCTCTTCAGGTGTTTTGCCACATTAAAGTTACTATATAAATGCAAGTTGTTCATGGAAACCCTGGAAAACTGCGTAAACACTGCTTCATTCACTCCCTTATCACTTTTAACAGCTACCCAGTATTTGACTATATCAACTAGATGGACAAATTATGCATAGAATTACATAGAATATACAGCACAGAAACAGGCCATTCGGCCCAACCAGTTCATGCCAGTGTTTATGTTCCACATGAGCCTCCTCCCACCCTTCCTCATTTAACTCTATCAGCATAATCCTCTATTCCCTTCTCCCTCTTATGCTTATCTAGCTTCCCTTTAAATGCATCTATACTATTCGCCTCAACTACTCCCTGTGGTAGCGAGTTCCACATTCTAACCACTCTCTGGGTAAAGAAGTTTCTTCTGAATTCCCTATTTGATTTCTTGGTGACTATTTTATATTGCTACAATGAGTTTCCTTTCTCCCTGTTAAACCATAACTGAGGCTATATCTTAAGCCCTTTAAACTCTTTTGATTGTGCCCCTTGTTCTGGATTCCCCCACCAGAGAAAATAGCTTATCTGTATCTATTCTTTCAAATCCTTTTATCATTTTAAAGTCCATGGTTAGAGATGCAGCGAGAGTAATTTCTGCCCAATTTTTTTGTCCCACTGGCCTGTTCCACACTGGCACCACTGGCCATGCAAAATGGAAAATTACCATCTTATTTTTGGTACCACATCCTCTGATTACTGACAAAAGATGGAAATATTTTCAAAAAATATTTTGAGTGATGCAATTGATTATCTTTCTCCTCCTGCTCATTGTTTTATTGGTAGCAGTTTGTTGATTGCTAATTCTTGACTGGTAGTGTAACTGGTAGTTGACTGGTAGGTAATGGAAGTGTGGCAGGAGGAAGGGAGGTGAAGCAATGGAGGCAGCTACATGGATGGCCTTGATTTGGATAAAAGAAGTTCATGAGCTCCTCACACATGGTGTTTGAGGTGTGGGTAGAGGGATGGGGAGAAGGGTTTTAAAGAGGTCAGGGTGGTTAGAGTGTGGAATTGTCTGCTACAAACCCACAATTTTTGTTAAAAGGTAATTAGATAGTGGTTTGAAAAAGAGGATTAAGCAGGAGAATGGGATTAAATTAGGTGGCTCATGCTGGGAAAACACCAGCACAGATTTGATGGGCCAAATGTCCTGATGTTCTATGATTCTAGGATTCACCAATTCTTCTTCCTAGCTCACTCCCTTCCCTTTCTTCTATACCTTGGTGGAATTTTATTTGTTGTTTTGAAGAATTCACCGTACACTTACACTCGCTGTCACACACATCACAGAATGCAATCATGTAGGATGAGATGGGCAGAGCATTGAATATAACGAGACTTACAGATAAAAGGAGACCATTAATGGTTTCATAAGGAGAAATTTGGTAACAATTCACATTCTGATCATTAATTATGAATGGATGGAAAATCTAGCACTTAAAGTTAACAGGTGACTAATGATCAAAGCTGGGATGGTAGGAGTTTGTACTTGAAAACCTGAATGGAAGAGTGACAATGGGCAGATAACTGAATGCACTGATCCAGAGAGAAAGGGAGTACAATAGTGAAATCTTGTGTGTCAGCCTGGTTATGACAACCTGACATTCATATTCACATTCACATAGACAAGCACATGTTATCCCTTTCTCACTATGGTGTTTATTTGATAGACAAGGAAACCTAGTTTATATTTAGGATTAAAAGGAGGGTTCATGGTAAAATGAAGCCGAAATGGCCAAAAAGGGAGTTTCATAGTGAAATTAGCCTAAAAAAGTCTTTTAACAGATTTAGGGGGGTAGAAATTCCACCTTTGGGGGTGCAGAATTCCAGCGTTGTTGTGGGGGGGGAAGGTGCAGGGGTGGGGGGGGGCGGGGGTTGTCATTTGGAAAAGAATCTAAATCTGACGGGTTTCTGTCCCATTTGAGGTAAAATGGAAATCCTGACCAGGGAACATGGGCACTTCTTCTGTCGTCACTCCTACGTTCCTGCAGCAGTTTTGGGGCATCTGGAAGCCTTTTGCGGACTACCCCAGGAATTCACCTTGTTTGCCCCTGATAGGCCCAGCTGGACCTACCTGGGGCCTAAAGTGAAGAAGGCATACAGCAACCGATCCCAGGAGGATTGATTGATGTCTCTGAGGTGCCCTTTCGCTTCCTGACTAGAAGCTTTAAAAATTTTCGGAGCATTGTCTTCAGACCGATTTGGGCCTGGTATGTTCCCTCTCGGAGTGACAGTGTTCCACACTGAGGCCAAAATTTTACCAGCGCTCAGAATGCGGGTTTGGAGGCGGGTCCGCTGTCAAAATCACAAAGATTGACAGTGGGTCGGTATCCTGCTGTAAACCCGCCTCCTTGTCAGTTTCCCAAGTGTCGGGTCTGTCATTCCTGAACAGACCCGACACCAAGCGGCGGGTCCGCCAATTTAGATACTTAAAAGCTTGTTAAAAGGTAGTTAAGCACCATTTTCCCATGTACTTACCATTTTCCCAGGTTTTCAACGAGGTCCCTGGAGAGCGGGTATTACGTCAGGTAAGTATGTCGGGTTCTCAATGACTCTCCATTGCTGTGAATAGGTGACAGCTGCAAAAGTGGTATAAAACCTACCATTTCACAGCTGTACACTTCCCAATCTTAGAAGCGGGAGCCTTCATGATTTCGTACCCACTTTTGAGCTTTATGCAGTTTTGAAGTGTTTGGAGTAAACCCTCTATCCACTGTTACCTCCTTGGAACAACCCCTCTCACCATTGACAGATCGCTTCTGTCATCTCAACTTCAGCTGCCATCTATTCCAGCAGTATCGGTGCCCTTGAAAAAACCTCACCTTGGTCCTCAGAATCCCACCACGATCAGCCCCAACACCAACATCACCAGGCATACCAGCAGCACCAACAACAACACCAACCTTCTCGCAATCACCTGATGCTGCACAGGACAGAGGGCATCAGCACCTGACCACATTGCTGTCCGGGACGCCAGCAATGGCCTCACCATGGCCAGATTTACTTCACTTGACGCTACACACCCTGGCTGCCACATGATGCGCCAGGTTGGCACCACCCCACACCAACACCATAAAGCATCCCTACAATGCCCAAGTGATTCCTTTCACACTCACCACCATGGGGGGGGGGGGAGGGGGAAGGGGTACCCTATGTCTCACCATTCACTGCAACTAACTAAACCACTTCCAAAGGTGCATACAAATCTGTCCAAGAACGCAAAGTGTTGAAAATAAAGATTTCAGTGTTTGACAGCACATTACCAGAAACTTCACATGAACATTGGTTAAACCACCCAAGTGCCTACCCTTGTGTGTTGTTAGTTCGTATGCTTGCAGTAGGATGAGGGTGAGTGTGAGGGGTGGTTAGTGAGATGGGGAAGTGATAATGTAGATAGAGAGGGATGGGTGGAGGTGCAAGGTAAGTTGGTGTAAGGATGTGCAGGAGTAGGGTAGGGAAGGCAGATTGATTGGGATGTGATGAGTAGAATGAGGTTGAGTGAGGCTTGGCATTAATGTTCCGTGATCTACTGAGATCATTGAAAGGTTTGCACCACTGTGCCCAGGTCCTCCTGATGACATCCCTGCTTGTGCCCTCCTGTGCAATGTGCAACCAGGCTGCGTTGGTCTCCTGGGGAGGTCTCTTCCGTCCATTGGAAGGGAAGAGAACCTCCCTGTGTGCTGTGACTCCCTCTATAAGCATATGGAGGGAGTCATGGGAGAGCCTGGGTGCAGCCTTGCACCTTTGTGCAGTCATTGACAGTGTTTGCAGCACTTCAATGCTGTAGAACACTGACAACAGAACTGTCAAAATCAATTTGGACATGGCCCCTTTAAGGAAACCGGCTGATGATGCGTCATCAAATGACATCATCAGACCTGCTTCCTTTTAATTGGCCGCGAACCTTGCAGGGCATGCTTAACAAGCCCAATCAATGGAAAATTCTTCTCACAGAGTGGGATGGAGCCGGGAGCGGGATCGCAACCCGCCACCTACCTCAGCCGCACTGAGCCCACCTCAGTAGGTGAAATCGTGGCCTGAGTTTCCAGTGGTATCACAGGGCAGTATCTCTGTTGCATTTCTACAGATGCAAGGCACAGCCCCAAATATTTAAGTGACCCCATCCCCAGGATTTGGGATGGGGGTCTCCTGCAGGGCAAAGCAGCAAATGAAAGATCCCACCCCACTTTTCCCCCCTCAATAGCACCTATGGCCCAAAAAGAACAATTGCCAGGACAATAAAAAACAGCTGAGGAAAACTGAAGCCTATATTAGGAATGCTAAAAAGGCTTTTGAAAAGAGGAGCAGCAATGACAAGGGTTCATTTCAATTATTTTAGCATTAAAATATAATTAGAAGTGAGCCTATATACAACATCATCGATGTCCATTGAGCAATTTATCAGAGAAGGTTAGGTATGAGGATAAAGATAAGGCAGATGGTCTTAGCTAGGATTAAAGCACATAAAACTGATCATCCTGCTGGACCTGCATTTATTCTAGAGTGCTTAAGGAAATGGACAATGTTGTAGGTCAGCTATTGGCTCAAATATTCAATAGCTCATTGCGATCTGGATTAGGTGCTGTGGATTGGAAGGAGGTTCATGTTGTTACATTAGTTAAGAAAGAGACAAAATTGGAACCTGGGAATTATAGGCCCGTGAGTTTGACAGCGGTAGCAGGGAAGTTGCTGGATGTTATTTATGATCACTTAAGAGAGTTCAGCAGTTATTAGGGATTCCCAGCATGACTTCAGGAAACAGTGGTCCTGCCTCATTAACTTGATTGAGTTCTTTGAGGAAATGACCAGAATAGTGGATGATGGTAGTCATGTTGATGTTTATATCTAGATTTCCCAAAAAGCCTTTAATAAAGTGCTATATGGAAGGCTATTGGAAAAGATTAGATCAAATGAGATTATACGACTGATATTCTGCTACATCGGTAACTGACTGCAATCCTGTAGACAGACAATTATCATTAATGTGGGTGCTTCTGAATGGTGCCTGATAAGAAGTGGAGTTCCAGTAAGCTGTATGTTGAGACCATTGCTGTTCATCTTTTTCATGAATGATTCAGATATAGCATTAATTAAGCCATTTGACATGATGACATGAAAATATGCATGGGGTAAGCAATTTAGATCAAATTAATAAATTGCAGGCCAATTTAGATAAATTAGGGCATTGGGCCCAGGTGATGTAACTGTCTTTAAACGTGGACAAATGCAGTGTAATGCATTTGGATTGGAGAAACTCCAGGCGGTTTTTATACCATGTTAGGGGTACCCCTTCAAAGCTATCCATCAAGAAGAAGCTAAAATTGCACGAGCCGTGTGAAGTGGCTATAGGGAAGACAAATAGGGGGAAAAATTCAGTCGCGCCCCGTTTGGGGCGCAAATATCGTCCGGGCGCAAAAACTAGCGCCTGGCGCTAATTATCACCACTGACTGGAAACTTCACTTTTAACGCCCCGGGAGGTGATTGGAGCGCTAAATCAGGCGCTGCACACCTGTCTTAAGGCGCAAAGGCCGAGGAGTGAGGCGCTAACTCAGAGCGCTGGCGAAGCTCATGTAATGTCAGTCAGCAATGGAACACACACACAATGGCACGGGCCAGTTCTTAAAGGGGATGGTTGATCTTGCTTTCCATCCACATCCTGTTCATTGCAGCCTTGAATCTCGGCCTGGAGAAACTTGCACATCAAATGTGCTGGAAAGAACAATGGAGAGTACCAGGCAAAGAGCTCAGAGTGCAGCCCCCACAGTCTCTGCTAAATCGATACAAGGAATGGCAAATCAAAATGAACCTGCAAAGTGCTGCTCAGTACCCAAAACTCCTTCACACAATGTTGAATCTCTCCAGAAGTCTCTCCCTCTCTCTCTCAGAATGCGTAGTTCAAAAATGGCACCAACAATAAAAGGCAGGAAGCGGTCACCTTTAAATAGCGCTCCCCCTTTCCCTTCATGACTGCAGAACGCTCCCCTCAACCTGTCGTTGCTAGCGTCAGGCGGTAAGGCAGGGGGCGCCACTCAATATCCGCTCCGGGGCGATACCGGGGCGTTGCACACTCGACTGACGTCATGATCTGCCGGCGCAGGAGATCGTGGCGGTAGTGTTTAGCGCCGCCGCAAAATGTCTAGTTAATTTCGCGAGCGGCGCAAACTTCGCCACGCCTGGGCGCTAGATGCTTTGCGCCCCATTAGCGCCCTCTTAAGGCGCTAACGGGAGGCGCAACCAACTGAATTTTTCCCCCATAGGGTTTTAGGGTCTATTGCAATGACCATCGAGTATCAAATAAAGAGCGCTATACTTAGGGTAGATTTTAACCCTGCCCGCCTAGCGGGAACAGGGCAGGAGGGGGATTACAATCACGTTCAGATACTTGACAGCTCCATTCTCAAACCATTCCCACCCGCCTCCATTTTAACATCGGAGTTTTTACATTTGGGATAGGTGCTTGACATAGGCAGGCGGGGGCCCCATGAACATATTTAAATCAGGGTCCTATGACGTAGTTAGGACCCCGACGCGATTTTAACTCAAAATCGCAGAATTCCCATCTAGTGCCGGACCGGTCAGTAAAACCTGGAGCGATAGGTCTCTCAGAGGCTCTGAAGTTGTATTTAAAGGGGCAATGAGCTGGAACTTATTGGATCATAGAATCGTTTTGCTGCCTGGTTCGCCATAAGAGTTTCCAGTTTCCAGATTGCTTCTTTCCCACTTTCTTTGTCTTATCACCCTCAGTGTGCACCATCTACAAGATGCACTGCAGCAACTCCCAAACCCACGACCTCTACCACCTAGAAGGCCAAGGGCAGCAGACACATGGGAACACCACCACCTGCAAGTTCCCCTCCAAGTCACACACCATCCTGACTTGGAAATATATCGCTGTTCCTTCATCGTCGCTGGGTCAAAATCCTGGAACCCTCCCTAACAACACTATGGGAGTACCTTCACCACACAGACTGCAGTAGTTCACGAAGGCCGCTCACCACCACCTTCTCAAGGGCAACTAGGGATGGGCAATAAATGCTGGCCTTGCCAGCGATGCCCACACCCCGTGAACGAATAAAAAAGTAAGTTTTTTTTCTTATCATGGAGGCTGTTATTGCTCATTTAATTTGGATGGATGAACACTTGGAGGAGCACATGCAGCAGGTGAGCCTCTCAGAAGACAGCCGTTGAGGGGACTGATTGTAGGAGCCCATATCCAGCACACCAAGCGTACAGGCTAAGAGTCACTTTCTTGGATCGATCTGAGGAGCAGTGCAGGAGGAAGCTGTGCTTCTCCAGACAGGCTGCTGCAGACCTCTGCAGCCTCCTGCAACAGGACCTGCTGACTACATGCCATGCAAGTGGCCCTTAAAGTCACCACAGCCCTTAACTTCTTTGCCACTGGCTCCTTTCAGTCTTCTACAGGGGGCATCAGCCGCGTACCACAGTCTGTAGTATAGAGCAGCATTAAGCAGGTCACCGATGGGCTGGTTGCCGGAGCATTTCCTTCCCCATTGCCCTCAGCAGTCAACAGGACAGAGCTCAGAGATCTGCAACAGTGGCTGGCTTCCCTCGCATCCAGGGCATCATTGACTGCTATCAGGGCATCGGAACATGAGCCAATGGGTGAAAAATGAAGGATAGGGGGATGAATTTCAGCTTGTGATCTCCCACGCCCGATCTCCTCTGGATGTCCGCCTGCTACCAAAATTTAAGTCGCCACTTATTAGGTGTGGAGAGCGCTTGCCTGCAACAGGGGTTAAGTGCCCAGCATATGCAAATCGGGGTCCTAATGCCAATTTTAGGACCCAGATTGAAATTTGTCGACAAATTGGCGGAGCTTGCACTGCACATGCTCTGCCCCATTGTTCCGGGTCTTGAGCGGCCCTAACCAACGCTAAATAGACCGCTGGAGGTCACTTATAAAAGGGCCAGCAATCTTTTTAATGGTTACATTTCTGTAGAGCCAGGAGGAGGAGCAGTGGTCCTCCTGGCTCCACAAAAATCCTGCGGTTCACTACTGGCCCGAGTCCTCCTCCCCTTCGCCCCCAGTACCTACCTGCGGGCCGGCTCGACATTGGAGCTGGCCTGGAGTTGGTCAGGTCTTGACCGGTGAGCTGCAGCCGTCCGCAGCTCACCTGCTTAATGCAAACGAGGCCCGAGGCCCGAGGCCCAAGGCCCAATTTCAATCAGATCTCTGGCCGCAGGGACTGGAGCGTTCGCTTCACTGATGTGCCGCCCGTTTTGAGTGTAAGTCTAATTTCTTGGCCAAAGTCTCTTCTTTTTATTATCTGTAAATGTCCTAAGTGATATAAATTTGGGCAGTCTTAATTTCAATTCCATGTAAGGAAGGACTCATGCCACCCTGGAAGGAGACAGAGGTACATAACTATTGAAGGAGATAGCGGTCTGCCCCTGTGGAGAAGGTTGGATGCAGCTGCCCTGACAGCAGATGGCACAACTCTGCAATTGGCACTGACTTGGTCTGGATGGAGCCTGTGGAAGCAGTTCCCCTGTCATTGGAAGGTGTGCTAGAGTCTGCCGATCCACTTGGTCCACAACGGCTGGTGCAGACATTCTGGTTCTTGTGCCAGATGGTCTCCCTGGCATGTCTTTGATGATTGTTATCTTCAAGCATGAAAACCTGTGGTTGGGGACCTCTTGGAAAGCAACCCCCATTTTAGAGAAAAACATCCATTTAATAAATTCTATTGTATCTTTAAGAGCTTTGTTCCACAGATTTGATAATGCTGCTGGCCTTTAATGCTCATTTTCAATGGGTGGACAACACTGGGCGGGACCTCTGCCCCAAAAATGGAAAATCAAGGCTGAAACACATTGCCCTTATTAATACAGAGTATACATGCCAATTGAAAGTATGAAGTCGCACAACACCAGGTTATAGTCCAACAGTTTTATTTGAAATCACAAGCTTTCGGAAGGAGCAGCCGTTCCGATAGCTTGTGATTTCAAATAAAACTGTTGGACTATAACCTGGTGTTGTGCGACTTCTCACTTTTGTCCACCCCAGTCCAACACCGGCATCTCCGCAAAATGAAAGTATGGCAGTGAGCACTGTTCATCAGAAAATGGTGCATGTTATGAGCAGATCGGTAAGTTCTAACCTTCCAGGTCTGGCTCTCCTGCTTTTTATTTTATTCATTCTCGGGATGTGGGCAAGGCCAGCATTTATTGCCTATCCTTAGTTGCCCTTGAGAAGGTGGTGGTGGGCCTTCTTCTTGAACCATTGCAGTCCATGTGGTGAAGGTGCTCTCACAATGCTGTTAGGTCGGGAGTTCCAGGATTTTGACCCAGTGACAATGAAGGAACGGCTGTCCAAATCAGGATGGTGTGTGACTTGGCGGGGAACTTGGCTGTAAACTAGAGTAGTGTTATTTCCCAGTAATCTACTGCAGATCAAATTCCACTAATAGATTTATTGCATTATAAATAATCTCATCTCAGGGTTCAGATGAGAATAAACAGCACAGGGTTCTCTATTGTAATGAATGAAGTCATGCAAAACCATTCAATGAGATTATTTTGTTATAATTGCTCCCATTCATTATTCGCAAATGTGAGCATTTCATTGTTGAACAACTTAAGTCATGTGGGGGTGTCAGTAGAAATAAAAATGTTGTTGTCAATTTGTTTGAACTAGAATAGATTGTACGATATATTACACCAAAAATAAGAGAGAGAAAAAAAAACCCAGACTGCTATTAGAAGCGTGGCGGCTACCTTAAGGAATGCACGACATGTACAAACTAGTGCCTCCAGGACGCTGTTTGTTTGATTTTCTGCAGCGTGAAGGTTGAGTTGAGTCATTTTGCACCCAATTACTTTGCAGTAAATTTGTCGGGTGATTCTTGTCGTGCTGTATTGATCCGACATGTCACCTTGAACTTGTTTATTGACACATCAAAGGAGCCGCTCGATTTAGCGCTTCCCAATTATGGCATTCATATGATGTCACAGGCGTTCCATGTCATTCAGAGAGAGGGGCCATTTTTTCTCCTTCCTTCCCCGTCACCTGAGGTGGTACTGCTGCCATTTTTCACTGACCTCTTTGAAGATGGATGGCACTTGGTAAAATACATCATTAGCGTCTGTGTCATATTATTGTGCCTCAATTTTTTTAACTGAAAGGTACTTGGTCAACAAATGGATTTTCAATTTACTCTCCGCAGATACTCTATATAAACAGTTTTCCTGGTGCAGAGAGCGAAAAAATCCAGAGAGAAAAATGACATTGAAGAGATGTTGATATCAGGCTATGTTTCTGAAGCAGTGGGTCAGCTTTCTGTTGCACTTGTGCTGAACGCTTGGAGTTGAAGCTGTCTGCACTAATATAGGCTGAGTCACACTGTACCTTGCTCTCAGATCACGGACGGGCTGGAAATGTTGTCCCAGCCACACACACTCGGTAGATTCACCACAGGACGGTGAAGGGTTTTTTTTGCGGGGGGAGGGTTGAATTTTATACTTGCGAACATGACTCGCATCAGCTGTGGGGAGGCGAACACTTGTTTCTCCCAGCATTAGTATTTCGTAGTCCTAAGTCAGATGTATCGCAGCCGACTTGCAGAGTAAATGCTCCTTCCATTCTACTCCAGCAATGGCCATAAACTGCTACGGGACGTTTTCATTTTCTGCACCATCTATTCTTGTCTTGAGTTAGACCGCCAATTCAGTGACGAATTAGGAACTGGGTTGAGGCGTCCCACCTTATTTCACAAAGGACCCATACAGACAGGGAAGAGAGACCATTAGTCTAGGCTGGATTCAAACCCAGGTCTGCAGACATGAAAGGAAGTGTACCAACACATTGGGATAGTAACTGGCTGCCACACTCAAGAAGTGAATAGATATTATTGAGCTCTTCCACACTAACTCAATCGGACACAGTAGTTCCTTCTCGGCAGGTCCCCAATACAGTAATTGGCACTAACCATTTAAACAATATTCAAAAACATCAGCAGTTGTTTAAATTAGTCATAATTATTTGTGCCTGTTTTATTTTTTAAAGTAGTGAGCAGATAGAGCAGCAGTAATGTTGGAAACATGAGTTAGCCTCAGGGTCCCCGGGCATTTTTAAAACAAGTTACATCATCACATCAAGTGGTTGCTAAATAAAAAGGTCGCCTCTAATCAAACTGGTGAAATTATTCAACATTTGGTATAAACAACATGCGCAAAGGGACTCAATGATTTTGATGGAAAATAAACCACCCTTTGGGCTCACGCGTCACGCTCCTGTCACCGCTTGGCTTTTTTCCCCAGTGAATAACTGAGTTCCATCATGTGATCAGCTATAGTTCTGTCAAAAACATCCCCCACACCGGACTAATCCTTTCCTTTAGCGTTGCTTGCCAACTTTCGGTCAGGACACAATCCCAACTGATGTCTTACTCAAGGGCCACGCTCAGGAATGCTGAGACCTGCTGCACCGCTGTGTGATGGGACACGTGTTCACACCAGCGATTCTCACACAATGTTGGAATCACTCCAGGCTGTGAAAACTTTTGATTACCCCAGTAACTGTTATGGATACTTTATGGATCAATGGATGGCTCAATTTGTAATTTCCTATCAGATGCATGTGGTCATTTAGCACCACGTTCTTTGTATTGCCTTACAAGTGTAAGAAGATGGAAAGCCCATCCAAGTGAGAAATAATGAACATGGTTCACTAGGTTGTCAATTGCCTATACTTACCGCCTATTACGTTTGCAATAGTTCTGAAAGGTTAAGTACAGATATAAACTAAAATTGCTGGAAACACTTAGCAGGTCAGGTAGTTTTTTGTAAAGAACAAATGAGAACGTTTCGAGTATAAATTCAGTGTCAAAACTCAATTCGACGAAAGGTCCACACCACAAACCTTAACTCATCTGTTTCTCTTCACAGATGCTGCCTGACTTGCTGAGTGTTTCCACCATCTGCAGTTTTTGTTTCAGGTTTCCACCATCTGCGGTTTTTTGTTCAATACATACTACCTGTAACCTTACATTGGTGCCGGTAGTATGTTTGGCAATGAGCAAGTTGTTACCTGTAATGGCTGCTAAACTCTTGCAGTTTTGCTTTGTCCTGAAGTTGCCTGAATTGCTTGACCTGAGAAGCCACCCTTATACCTGTGAAATCTATCTTGATTGACAGTTCTGTAGCCAGGATCTGCCTAAACCTGTGATAAATGTGATAAGCTTTTGCTAGTTCTTTAGCTCATGTCACATAGTTCCGTGCGATGATGCAGTCTCTATAGTTTAACTTTTCTGAACAGGCTTGTCTGATTCACAAGCAAATAACTGAACAAACCTGATCGAAAGTTTAGGTAAAGATCCACTATGGCAGATCTCCATCCACTTTGCACATCGCATGCATTTTCAGGGCCAAAATAAACTGGGACAGGAAGCTCTTGCTTGAAATACCTAAATGCCACCAATTGGATTCCCCAGATCTGAACTTTTTTGTAGGAAGAAGAATTACACAGAATTTACAGCACAGAAGCAGACCATTCGGCCCAACAGGTCAATGCCAGTGTTAAAGCTCCACCAGCCCCCTCCCACCCTACTTAATGTAAAGCTATCAGCATTCCCCCTATTCCTTTCTCCCTCATGTACTTATCTAGTTCTTCTTAAATTCTTCTATGCTACACCTCAACCACTCCACGTGGTAGCGAGTTCCACATTCTCACTACTCTCTGAGTAAAGAAATTTCTCCTGAATTCCTTATTGGATTTATTAGTGATTATCTTATATTTATGGTCCCTAGTTTTGGACTCCCCACAAGTGGAAGCATGGGGGAATTTTTCAGGGGGTCAGCGGGCACGTTTGGTGGGGGTCAGGTGGGAAAATGTTTTTTTTTTGACAGCAGGTCAGGAACCTGCTTTCAACCTGCCACCAGGTGCCATTCCCAAATGTCAGGTCTGTCAGCGCTGAACAGACCCGACACGCAGCGGCGGGGGACGGCAATTGAGCCAATTATTGGCTTGTTTAGAAGCCCTTAACAGTGATATTTTACTCACCATTTAACTTTACCAGGTCGCCCATGGATTTCACGCTGCTCCTGGACCCCGTCTGTTCATCTGAGGCGGAGGTTGAGTGGCCATTGAAGCAGATGATTGGTGACAGCGTTAAAACTTGTATAAAACCTCACAATTTACACCTGCACACTTTCCAAACCCAGACACTCTTTGGTTTCTCCCCTTGGAAGACAGATTGTGCTTTATACAGGCTGCAAGTCTTTGTAGCAAACTCTCCAGCCAGGCTCACCTCATTGCAGCAACCTCTCTCACCATTGACAGAGTGCTTCTGTCATCTCACCTTCAACTGGTATCTACTCCATCAGGATGGGAACCATTTACACTCTGTCACCTTGGCCCTCAGAATCTGACCACGATGACCCCCAACACCAACAACAACACCAACCTTCTCCGCAATCAACTGATGCTGCACAGGACACAGGGCATCAGCACCCAACCACATTGCTGCCCGGGATGGCCTCACCATGGCCAGATTTACTTCACTTGATGCTGTACACACTGGCTGCCACATGATGCGCCAGGTTGGCACCACCCCACACCAACATCATAAAGCATCCCTACAATGTTCAAGCCATTCCTTTCACACTCATCGCCATTGCGGGGGGTACTGTTATGTCTCACCATTCACTGCAACTCACTAAGCCACTTCCAAAGGTGCACACAAATCTGTCCAAGATCGCAAGTGTTGAAAATAAAGGTTTCAGTGTTTGACACCACATTAACAGAAACTTTACATGAACATTGCATAAAACACCCAAGTGCCTACCCTTCTGTGTTGTTAGTTGGTATGATTGGACTAGGATGAGGGTGAGTGTGAGGGGTGGCTAGTGAGATGGAGAAGTGATAATGCAGATAGAGAGGGATGTGTGGAGGTGCAAGGTAAGTTGGTGTGAGTAAGGATGTGCAGGAGTAGGATAGGAAGGCAGAGTGATGGGGATGTGATGAGTGGCACAGCAGGATAAGTTTGAGTGTGGCTTTGCAGTAACGTTTCGTGATCTACTGAGATCATTGAAAGGTTTGCATCACTGCAGCCTGGTCCTCCTGATGACATCCCTGCTTGTGTCCCCCTGTGCAATGTGCAACCAGGCTGCATTGGTCTCCTGGGGAGGTCTCTTCCGCCCATTGGAAGGGAAGAGGACCTCCCTGCATGCTGTGACTCCCTCCATAAACTGATAGCCAAGTTCCGCACTCATGAGGATGGCCTCAATCGCGATATCGGGTTCATGTCACGATACAGAACGTGACTTGACATCATGGCCGGTCTTCCCAGGTGTTTTTTTTTTTAAAAAAGACTAACACAAGAACACAAATTGACAGGATATGCAGCCAGCAGGTGGTTTGACACGTTGGACCCCCTGGGACACATCTCATTGTCTTGGCTGTGCTCTTTGTTGTAGGGAAAAATGTGAATAGATTTTGTCTGTGTTTAAATTGTGAATTCTGGGAGATTCTCTCACTGCTAACTTACCTGACGAAGGAGCGAACTGCTTCGAAAGCTTGTAAAATTAAATAAATCTGTTCGACTATAACCTGGTGTTGTGCAACTTCTCATTTTTGTCCCTCCATAAGGATATGGAGGGAGTAATTGGAGAGCCTGGGTGCAGCCGTGCACCTTTGTGCAGTGCTTGTCAGTGTTTCCAGCACCTCAATGCTGTAGAACACTGACAGCACAACTGTCAAACTAAATTTGCGCACAGTCCCTTTAAGGAAACCGGCTGATGACGCGTCATCGAATGACGTCATCAGACCCGCTTCCTTCAATTGGCCGGCAAACGCGCTGGGCAGGCTTAACAAGCCCAATCAGGGAAAAATCATTTTGAACATTGGGCTGGAGCCAGCAGCGGGGTCGGGACCCGCCACCGACGTCGCCCGCCACGGACCTGCTGAGGTAGGGGAAATCGCGGCCATCTTCACTAAGTCTACCCTATCCAACCTCTTCATAACTTTAAAGACCTATATTAGGTCACCTCTCAGCCTTCTCTTTTCCGCCTGTTCAGTCTTTCCTGATGGTTATAACAAAGGGATTCAAGGCAGGTCAGGCGGCAGCAGTGGTGTTCTCTGCCCACCCACCGGTACCCTCACATCTGCCTCTACACAGAGGTATTACCAGAGCTGTAGTGCATGTAGAGGCTTCAATTTTCAAGGGAGGCCGTGACATAATACAATACTGACATGTCACTGATGTAGCACTACCTGTATGCTGTATGCTAGCTGTAGGTCTCTTTGCAGCAGATGGCACTCTGCTGACCCAGATCATGAGAAGATAGCTCTCCGCAGTTGTTGCCGGGTTACTGTGCCAGGGTCCTGTAGATTTGGTTAGTCACATCCTAAGCAGTTGTGGCCAGTGTGGAGGCTGTTCATCACCTTGGCATTCCTCCTTTCATCCACTTTAAACATGACATAACTATGATATGTGAATGCCTGACTAACGGTAATGCTGGATGGTTCTTCAGAAGTGCCCAAACCACAGTATGTCATGTTTTATGTGGTACTGGATGAAAGAAGGAATGCCAAGGTGATGAACAGCCTCCACACTGGCCACAACTGCTCAGGATGCAACTAACCAAATCTACAGGCCCTGGCACAGTAACCCGGCAACAACTGCGGAGAGCTATCTTCTCATGATCTGGGCCATCTGCTGCTAAGAGACCTACAGCTAGCATACAGCATATCGGTGGCGTGACATCAGTGGCAAGTCAGTATCGCATTATTATATCCAGCCCATGATTTATTCTTTTGTCTTTCTCGCAATAAACTCTTAGTACTTTTCAGCCTGAGCTGTAGGTCTGGCATCGTGGTGTTTCCTGAACATTTGGAGAGCATTGGAGGACACGGTAAGTAGGTTCTACTTTTTCCGATGCACATACTCCAGCAATAACCCTGAGGCACACTCTCCAATATATTTCATGGTTACGGTGAAGTTTCAGTTCACAGGCAGCACGGACTCGCCTGTCGAAGCTGCCTTTTGTGGCAGTTGTAAATAAGGAGTATTGAGAAGAAACACAAAGTGTATCAGGCACTTATCCACACCAGGAGAAAGCAAAGACGAACAGACCGATAGTTCTATGAAATAAAGATTTTTTTTTTAATGAGGGTTCTTTCACTTTGTGCGTGGAAGCTGCAACAACCCCTGACTCCCTCCAAATATAATTCCCTTGTTTGCTGGAGAGGACGAAACAAGTGAGGCAACGACTCAGTCCACACTCTCCAGGCAGGCAGGACCTGGACGGACGCTCAGAGACACGTGCGGCAGCGGCGCACAGGTAAAGAGGTAAGGGAGAAATGGGCTGCAAATGGACCTGAGCCAATGTATGAGTGCCACTCATGTCTTCTTCTTCTTAGGCAGTCCCTCGGAACCGAGGATGACTTGCTTCCACATTAAAAATGAGTTCTCAGGTGACTGATGAGTCCAGTGCGGGACCTACAGTCTCTGTTACAGGTGGGGCAGACGGTGGTTGAAGGGGCGGGTGGGTGGGGTGCTTGGGTTGACGTGCGCTTCTTTTGCTGTTTGCGCTTGGCTTCTGCTTGCTCCCGGCGAAGAGGCTCGAGGTGTTCGGCGCCTTCCCAGATGCTTCTCCTCCACTTGGTGTGCGGTCTTGTACTCATGTACCATATTCTCAGACCACACAAACTGCAATAACCGTGTCACGTCCTGTTACAATCCTCAAAGGAATTTCTATTTCATTCCCAGCATGCCTCACTGGGTGAAATCTCTTTTATTTCAAGTGACTAAATAGTAGTGTTTGACAGAAAGGGAGCGAAGAAAAGCTTTGCGATTGCATCTTTGAATATAAATTGGGCTTTATGACAATCTGTAATTGACATAAATTTATGACATGCTGTAATTTTAACATTTGATAGTTTTTTTTTGTTGTTTAAGACTGCATTTTCAGGATTTAATTACCACGCATTTATAAGAAGTCTCCTGTGTGTTGCGCTGGGTCGACCTCGAGAAGCTGACAGCAATTTTATGTTGTTCCAATTAAGACGATTTTATCTGAATTTAACAGCACTTAGATACAGCATATTGGAGCTGACAGACTGTCCAAGTTACTTTGGGCTGTAATTACAGCAATGAAGTGACTCGCAGAGCCGAATAATGCACATTTCCACAATGAAAAAGTCCTATTAATGACTTAATCTATTCCTGTCCTTCCTGTAAATAACATTTAATCATCTTATCCACTTTAATTTCTGTAATGGCATCACTTAGAACCCCAGAATATTTCTAAACCAAAAAATAAAGAGCCCACCACGGCTTAAAGGATCTTCATTTTTTTTCTAGGGGAGGTGTTATCACAGATTAGTAACTGTGCTTTCAGATGTTTTTACTAAACCTGATCCTCAATGATTTTAAAATGGCCTGGTTTAAAACACTAAGGGGTAAAAATTCAGTTGGTTGCGCCTCCCGTTAGCGCCTTAAGAGGGCGCTAATGGGGCGCAAAGCCGCTAACGCCCGGGCGCAGTGATGTTTGCGCCGCTCGGGAACTTAACTAGAGATTGTGCGGCGGCGCTAAAACTTACCGCTGCGACCACCTGCGCGCGCAGATTGTGACGTCATTCCATGGTGCAACGCCCTTGTGGCGACCCGGAGCGGAAATTGAGTGGCGCCCCCTGCCTTACCGCCTGGCGCATCCAACGACCGGAAGACTGGAACGCTATCAATCGCTGTGGGGCTGGGGGGGGGCGCTATTTAAAGGGGGCCTCTTCCTGTCTTTTTCTGTGGTCGACATTTTTGCACCACTTGTTCTGAGAGAGAGAGAGAGATTCGGAGAGAGAGAAAGAGAGACTTCTACATTGACTCAACGCTTTGTGAGGTAGTTTTGCCTATTGATCCTAACTTCGCTGGTACTTTAGTTGCTGTCCTTCATTACTTTGCTTGCAAAGAGAATATGGGGGCTGCACTGATTGGGGGCGTCGTCCTGCTCCAGCTGAATCGGAGGATACAGAGACGCAGAGAGAGAGTGGCAATGATGGCCAGACGGAGGAGGGCCAACAGGCGTATGTACAGGAGAGCTTACCCTCCCAGGGTATATCGTGAACAGCTCTCCTACATCCATATGTCTGAGGAGCTGTGTTTGCGAAGGCTGCGATTCAGCAAGGAGGTGGTCACTGAGCTCTGCCACCTGCTGCAGCCAGATCTGCAGCCTCAACTGAGGTCCAGGACGTCTCTGTCGGTGGCAGTGAAGGTCACAGTGGCTCTCAACTTTTACGCTACTGGCTCATTTCAAGCTGCTGCTGGGGACCTCGCCAATATCTCCCAGTTCGCGGTGCATTGCTGCATCCGGCAGGTCACAAATGCCCTCTTTAAAAGGAGACGAGAGTTCATCTCTTTCCCCATGACCCCAGACAAGCAGCGTGACCGCGCTCTGGGCTTTGCGAGGGTAGCGGGCTTCCCCATGGTGCAGGGCGCCATTGACTGCACGCATGTGGCTTTGCGTGCTCCGCGAGAGAATGCCGAGGAATTCCGGAACAGAAAGGGGTTCCATTCCTTGAATGTTCAGTTGGTCTGTGACCACAGACAGCTGATACTCGCTGTCAATGCCCACTATCCTGGCAGCTGCCACAATGCTTTTATCCTGCGCCAGACTACTGTGGCAGAACTTTTCGAGGCACCGCATCAGCCAGTTGGTTGGCTTCTCGGGGACAAGGGGTATGCATTGAGCACCTGGCTGATGACACCGCTCCGTACGCCCAACACCCCTGCTGAGCTGCGGTACAATGAGAGCCATCAAGCTACCAGGAACATAATTGAGCGCACAATCGGCGTGCTGAAGCAACGGTTCCGCTGTCTCGACCATTCTGGAGGAGCCCTGCAGTACTCGCCTGAGCGAGTATCGAACTTCGTAGTCGTGTGCTGCATGTTGCATAACATGGCAATCCTCAGGACCCAGCCAATGCCACCAGGCCTTGGAGCACCACCAGAGGAGGAGGAGGAAGAGGAGGAAGAGGACGAGGAGGATGATCATCAGCAGCACCAAGGCGGGAGGGCGGCCCACAATGGTCAAACTGCAAGGGCCGTCCGTCAACGGCTAATAGCAAGCTGCTTCTAGGGCCCCTGCCATTGCTAACAACATTAATGAACCCAGCACGCAACCCCTAAGCCGGCCAAGGCACCAATAATTCCAACCACCAACCATGTATATTTTGAATACAGAAACTTATTTATTTTACAAACTCTGTGTGTGTCAATTCCTCATGACAAACTCATAGAAATAAACACAAAAAAAGTCAATAACATAACTGGTTCTCACAACCTGGAGATAATGTCCAAAACACTAAACAAAAGTTGGACCATGAACCTCGACCTTTAATAAAAAAATGACCAGCATTTTGTCACACTTTTTGCCCTTCGAGGGTGATCTCCTTCCCTTGCGCACTTCCCCCCTTCTAACCCTACTGCTCCTCCGTAATGGGACCTCAGTGGCTGCAGCAAGGCTGGTGGAAGGCTGCTGCTCGTCAGACCCTGACACTGCAGATGCCCCTGAAGGACGGCCTCGACCAGTTCTGGGCCTGGAGGGCCCGGCTGCAGACTGCACCAACTCTGCATGGGCGGCAGCAGTCTGTCCTACAGGCGGTGGCAAGTGCAGTGGAGAAGTGACAGTGTTGGCAGCAGGAATGCTGTCATCGTGAGAGAGGACAGCAACTCCCTGCTCGCCCGACACACTGGCACTCCCACGGGGCAGCACTTCAGCATCCGGAGCAATCTGCTGGAGAACAGATTGCTGGCCTGCTGCAGCATGGTGACAGCCCCGGGACATGTGCACGAACCATCGAGGTTGGCAGCAGTCTGTGCTCGCGTGGCCTCAATCTGAGTCTGTATGAGAGCAGTCAGAGATGGGATCACGGCAGCCAGTGACTGAATTGCAGCACTAAGCGTTAGTGTGGCATCCGCCTGTGCTACAGCGAAGTGCTCCACACTCCTTGCCAGTGACTCAATGCATTCGGGCACCCTTCCCACTGCACCCATGAGCTCAGTGTGCATGCCCACCGCCTGGGTGTTCATTTCTGTGATCAGCCGCTCCTCCTCTGCGTCCATTGCAGTAGGAGTGTCTGGCATACTCTCCCTCTGGGGAGAAGGCCCCCGTTCTTCCCTACCCCCCCCATGGCGTTGCTGCAGCCCGCTGGGTCCTGGAGCTTCACCCTCATCAGACCCTTCCCCCCTGCTCCCCTCCAGGGAAGGCGTGTTCCCAGTGTCGGCATGGGCTTCCTCGGGAGAGGGTGGCACTGATGCTCGGCTTCCTCTTCCTCCTCGGCTGCAGCATCACTCCCAGTGGCAGCTTCAGGGCCCGTCTCCTCAGCTGGTGAATCACCATCTGAAAGCAGGGAGGTACAAGAGTGGCTTTAGCGTGAGGACAGGGTGGCAGTAAGGGAGGAATAAGTGCAGCGAGTTAGCAAGTTGGATTGAAAGTGTCAAAGGCTGGTGTTGTGAGGGACAAGTGGAAGGACAGAGGACAAAAAGGTGATGACCTTACCATTGCTGTCCAGAACGGGGTCGGCGTCTCCAGTGGCGACGGGACCGATCACCCGGCTTGCCACAATCCTGTGGACGCGCTCCTCAAGATCGCTGAGGGGTTGCAGCTGAGGCCGCCCTCCACCTGTCCGTTGCTGCTGTCTCTGATTATGCGCCAGCTTGGCCTGTAAGAAAAAGGACAGCATCTGAGTAAATATACAGCCATGGTCTTGCCTGATGTGCCTCCCATAGGTGAATAGCCCTTACAATATACAGCCATGGTCTTGCCTGATGTGCCTCCCATAGGTGAATAGCCCTTACTGTATGCAGCCATGGTCTTGCCTGATGTGCCTCCCATAGGTGAATAGCCCTTACTGTATGCAAAGTGTGGAATGTTTGTGTGTGTTTCATGAAAGGGCCATAGGTGTTGGATGAGTGTTGTGCATTGGGGTTTTAAGACCCTCTGGCCATAGAGTGAGGTTGAGATGGAGGGATGGAGAGGTATTGAGAAAAAGCCACTCACCCTGACGACCCGAGTGAGGTCGTTGAACTTTTTGCGGCATTGAGTATGGGTCCTGGGCACCATGCTCCTGGAGGAGACGCTCTGAGCCACCTCCCTCCACACTCTTCTGAACTCGCGTGGCAAAGGCCTCCTGCCACTCTCAGGGAAGAGCATACATCTTCTGCGCTCCACCGCGCCAACCAGAGCATCCAAGGCCCGCTCGGTGAAGCGATGAGCGCGTTCTCTCACCCTCCCCATCCTTGGCAGCAAAATGGATTCACAGGTCTCTCCAGGCCGAGATTCAAGGCTGCAATGAGCAGGGTGTGGCTGGGGAGCAAGTTGGCCCCCCCCCGCTTTAAGAAGTGTCCGGCGCCAGTGTGTCTGTGTTCCCTCGCTAACTGGCAGCAGCTGCGCTGCGCTCGCGCGCTGAGTTAGCGCCTCACTGCTCGGCCTTTGCGCCTTAAGACAGGTGTGCAGCGCCTGATTTAGCGCTCCACTCACCTCCCGGGGCGGTAAAAGTGAAGTTTCCAGTCAGTGCCGATAATTAGCGCCAGGCGCTAATATTTGCGTCCAGACGATATTTGCGCCCCAAATGGGGCGCGACCTAATTTTTCCCCCTAAGTGTAACCAGATCCACTTCACCGCAGTTCTGATCATCCTGCTTATCCAGGTGTCGTAACCCTCCTACCAACACATTATACAGATAATGTGAATAAATGCTCTTTGCAAGGATTAGGTGAGTTATAACACTGTCCTTTCACCTCCTGGAAGCTGGATTTCAGTCCAGGTCCATTGAGAAACCTAGGCGAGAGGTGAAGGTCATGGGGCACCACCAGATGAGAGAGAAGGCAAGATGCATCAAGAGGTATTGATTAAGCAAATAAAAGCCTGGGTCTCAGACCAAATAGGAATTCATCAAAATTCAATCTAAAATGTGTTAGTCACAGGCAATTATCTTTTTAAGATACAGGATACCTTTTGGGTGGTGGTATTTAAAAGCTCAATAGCAGCTATAACAATGGCCGGAGCTTTCCCCTAAAAAAAACGGGTGGGTTTGGAGACTGGGGGCAGTTAAGTAGTTAAAAATGGGATTCCCAACCTGATCCCGCCTCCAACTGCCCACTTCCGGTTTTAACGGGGGTGGGACGGGAGGTGGGTGACCAACCCGCTCCCAGGGGTCGGTACGTCAATTTAAATATTATATGAGGCTGGAAGCCTCTTTTTTCACCTCCATTTTGAATTTAACTGCATGTGGACGGGTTTCACACAACCCGGAAGTTAAACCGAGGCGGGGACTGCTGCATCCAGGAGGGAAGTGGCTTTATACCTACCTCCTGGATCCAGGGTCCCGACCTAACCCACCCCCCGCGATCGGAGACCTCACCACGAGGCCTCCGATCGCCTTCCCAGGTCTCTGATCCCCACCATGATGCCTCCACCCCTCCATAGCTCGACCGATGATGCTGAGGCCGGCCACAATCCTCCGGTGGCCGGCCCTGATCCTCTCCCCGCCAATACTCCGGCTGACCACAACCCCCCCCCACCACACACACTGCCGATCCCCAATTCCTGGCTGTCCCCATGATCCCCGACGAGCCCCCCCCCCGTCGCGATCCCTGACCTAACCCCCGCCACCCCCGTGATCCCTCGCTTCCTCTCTGCAGCTGCAGGCTGGCTGGCTGCGGGCGGGAAACCGAAGCCTCACATGCAAATCAGGCCATGCTGTTAAAGCCGCCAGGGCTTGCGGGAAACCCGGCCTCCTGGGTTTCCCGACCGCATCGGAGGCCCCCCCTGCCCTCAACCCACCTACCTGCAAAAAATTCCGGCTAATGTTTGATAAAGTGAGGTAATATGTTATATTCTGCTCATAGTTAGAATATCTGAGCTGTGTTTGAGTCACTGCGATCTTTAACACTTACTATTGTAACAATTGCAGATTATAGGAGGGAAGGAAGACTGACGGAGGTAAGGAGTTCCACAGTTTTGAGGTGCTACAAAAACAATGAGCTGAATATTGATTTCAACAAAGTGGATTGGTGCCACTTTGAATGGGGGAGCAAGACTGAGGTGGTGAAGGGGCGAAATTCAATGCCGTTGCGCCCGTTTTGTGGAGTGAAAAATGAACGTTGGGGATTGAATTTTGGGTCGTAATCTTCCAAGCTCGATCTCCTCGGACGTGTGCCGGTCACCATATTGGATCGGATGACTTTTAGTTGTCTCTGGCGGCTGCCTGTAAGCAGTGGTGGCCTCATTAAAATATGCATGTTGAAGGACCCTTTTCCCAAATTGAGCTGTGGGTGTAGCAGATTCCTCGATTCCTAACTCGGCCCAGTAATTCTTGACGCCAACCGTCGGCAAACAAGCTGCCTCAGTGATATTTAGAAGGATCCTCAGCTGCACTCGGCGAAGTGTCCAGTTAGTCTTTTTAGGCTGCGAGTGGGCTTGTAGGTCTTTGGCTATTGTGGCTGCCATATCGGTTTTCAGAACTTGAGCAAAACTGACTTTTCGGAGCTTCAGCACTATTTCAGTGTAGATTGGTGAAAAATAGGTGTGTTGCTCGAACTGATTTGGAGGCTGAAGGATGTTGAGGAGGAGGAGGAGCATCAGCAAAGGAGAGAGTAAAGACCTGCAGCTGCTGACAGAATAGGGCGAAGGAGGGGAGGGCGCAGGAGGCCTTACACCACCCGGGTCCTCTGCAGTAGAATTGTCCGACCTCAACTTCATTGCGGAGCAGTGTGCCCTGTGGCTCCACTTCAGCAGGGACGCAGTTACTGAGTTACGTTACCTATTGCGGCACCGACTGCAGCCCGGCACCATCTTATGTGCGTCACTGCCTGTGGCTGTAAAGGTCACTGTGGCCCTCAATCTCTATGCCTCTTGGGCATTCCAGGCTGCAATAGGTGACTTTAGCAATATCAGTCAATTTGCTGTCCATTGCTGCATTGGGCAGCTCACAAATGCCCTGTTCGAAAGGCACAACTGATTTATCACCCGTTTCGATGGATGCAACTAAACAAGAAGAAAGGGATCTGCGCTTCTCCAGAATTGAGGGCTGCCCACATGTTCAAGGATCACACTGATGGCTCAGGGAAACAGGCTAGAGAAACGTACTGGCTTCCATCTCAGGGGTAAAAATTGAGGGGCCTAATGCCTGTTTTTAGTCCCCTTACAGGTGACGGGCCTGCCCTGCTCAGTGTTCAGTGTCCGCCAATGAAAGGTCATTTTATTTTTAAATTAAAGCCTTCCTGTGGGGCCGGGAGGAGCAGGAGTGCCTCTACCAGCTCCACAGCACTCATGACAACTGCGACCGTCCCCCCCACCCCCACCTCGCTGCCACCCCCCACACCGGCATTTACCGGAGGCCGCATCCAGCGAGGCAGGCCTCAGAGTCACAACATTCCAGCTGGCAGTAATATACTCCAATGTTCAATTTATAGGTCATTTTTAGGTTTAAATGCATGTGTGCACCCAATTTTCCACTGAAATATGGGAATTCCTGTAGAGGTGGGAATGCTGCAGGTTATCTTAATCTGACAATATACCCTAACTTGTTAGCTGCTGCGTAATCCTGTAATGGACAGACCCTAACCATAGACTTGGATGAGAAGCACTGTGGAAGTCCAGGAGTACAATGATACACTTGCTGATGTATCCACTCCACACACAACTCCTCCGATAATGAAGCAGCCCATGCCAACCCACTGCAGGACCTGGACAACAGCCAAGCTTGGTCAGATAAGCGGCAGATAGCATTTGTGCCATATAAGTGCCAGACGATGATCACTTCAAACAAGTAAAAGTCCAAACACCTGCCAAAGAATTTTCACCACATTCCCACCGCTGAGTCCCTCACCATCACCACTGACCAGAAGCTCAGCCGGACCACCATGTAAACATAGCGACAGAAGCAGGGCAAATGCTTGTATTCTGCAATGAGTCGCTCACCTCCTAACCCCACGAAGCTTATCCATCATCTACAAGGCTCAAGTCAGGAGTGTTGCGGAACACTCACCATTCACCTGAATGGGTACAGCTACAACTACACTCAAAACAGTTCCACACCAATTTGGACAGCAACCTGCTTAACAAGTGCTTCTGCCACTGGACTCAATGGCCCAGAAATTGATCTCGCTCTGTTCCCGCGGGGGTAAGGCTTCCCCGCGATCTCTCACTCCGCTTGTGCTTTTTCAGATCCAGCTCGCACGAACTTGATGTTCCAGACTTCAGCTGGGCAGTGCTTGCGTATCCCACCGGCGTAGTGAATTCGTGCGAGCTGTGGGATCACGTGACTCAGTTAGAGCCAATGGCAGCACACCATCTTCCATTCATAAGTTTCACATACGTGCTGTGAAATCTATGAATCTTACACCCCCCCAAAATAACAGCTAAACCTCAATTAAATTTAAAAAACAAACCATCACATTAATAAAATAAGTATAGTTAAATAAATTAACCATTTTAAATAAAAAATTAAATTTTTGAAAAATTTTTAAATCTTTTAAAAAGTTATAAAAATAAACTTACCTGTCTTTAAAGTCTCTAAAAAAGATATACCTGTTAAAAAAAATTCAAAAAAATACTTAATTCACTACTTACCTTGTTAAAAGTGGGTCTTACTCCTCCTTTTTCCATTTCTAAAATCTTCCGTACTTACCTGCGCGTCCAAAGCATGAAGTGCACAGCGTGCGCGCAGCCTGTAGCGCGCACGCGATGCACTGAGGAACCGCCCCCTTTTCAAAAGACCAAGTGCCGGTTTTCAGCGCATGCGCAGGGCATGCAGAAAACCGGCAATTGGAGAGAGAATACGCGAGAGTACGCAGTGCGTACTCTCGCGTCGCGGGATGAATTTTTGGCCCAATATCCATCCCTTCATCACCACTGCACTGTGGCTGCAGCATGTATTATCGACAAGAGGCACTGCAACAACTCATCAAGTTTACTTCTGCACCACCTCCCAGCACAGTAACATCTACCACCAAGAAAGACAAGAGCAGCAGTGTCATGGGAACACCACCACCCTCAAGTTCCCCTCCCAGTCACACATCATCCTAACCTGGCCATTAGTTGCTCTTCCTTCATCGTCACTGGGCAAGATTCTGGAACTCCCTATATAACACTACTGTGGAAGCACCGTCATCACCGCACAGACTGCAGCAGTTCAAGAGGGCTCAGTAACAACTTTCTGAAAGCCTACCTCTTCCAAATAAGAACATAAGAAATAGGAGCAGGAATAGGCCATTCGGCCCCTCGAGGCTGCTCCGCCATTCAATAAGATCATGGCTGATCTTCTACCTCAACTCCACTTTCCTGAACTATCCCCATAACCCTTGATTCGCTTAATATCCAAAAATCTATCGATCTCTGTCTTGAATATACTCAACGACGGAGCCTCCACAGCCCTCTGGGGTAGAGAATTCCAAACATTCACCACCCTCTGGGTGAAGAAATTTCTCCTCATCTCAGTCCTAAATGGCCGACCCTTATTCTGAGACTGTGACCCCTGGTTCTAGACTCCCCAGCCAGGGTAAACATCCTCCCCACATCTACCCTGTCAAGCCCTGTAAGAATTTTGTATGTTTCACTGAGATCACCTCTCATTCTTCTAAACTCTAGAGAATATAGGCCGAGTATACTCAATCTCTCCTCATAGGACAATCCCCCCATCCCAGCAATCAGTCTGGTGAACATTCCTTGCACTCCCTCTATGGCAAGTATATCCTTCCTTAGGTAAGGAGACCAAAACTGTACACAATACTCCAGGTGTGGTCTCACCAGGGCCCTATATAATTGCAGTAAGACGTCTTTACTCTTACTCAAATCCTTTTGTAATAAAGGCCAACATACCATTTGCTTTCCTAATTGCTTGCTGTACCTGCATGTTTACTTTCAGTGATTTGTGTACAAGGACACCCAGGTCCCACTGAACACCAACATTTCCCAATCTCTCACCATTTAAAAATACTCTGCTTTTCTATTTTTCCTACCAAAGTGGATAACTTCACATTTCTCCACATTGCATTCCATTTGCCATGTTCTTGCCCACTCACTTAGCCTGTCTATATCCCCTTGAAGCCTCCTTGCATCCTCCTCACAACTTACATTCCTACCCAGCTTTGTATTATCAGCAAACTTGGATATATGAAATTTGGTCCCATCATCCAAATCATTGATATAGATTGTGAATAGCTGAGACCCAAGCACTGATCCTTGTGGTACCCCACTAGTTAAACATAGAAACATGGAAGATTGGAGCAGGAGTAGGCCATTCGGCCCCTCGAGCCTGTTCCGCCATTTAATGAGATCATGGCTGATCATCCAAATTCAGTACCCTGTCCCTGCTTTCTCCCCATATCCCTTGATCCCTTTAGCCTTAAGAAATATATCTAACTCCTTCTTGAATATATTTAATGAATTGGCCTCAACTGCCTTCTGTGGTAGAGAATTCCACAGGTTCACCACTCTCTGGGTGAAGAAATTCCTCCTCATCTCAGTCCTAAATGGCTTACCCCTTATCCTTAGACTGTGACCCCCTGGTTCTGGACTCCCCCGCCATTGGGAACAACCTTCCTGCATCTAGTCTGTCTAGTCCTGTTAGAATTTTATAAGTTTCAATGAGATCCCCTCTCATTCTTCTAAACTCTAGCGAATATAAGCCTAATCGACCCAATCTCTCTTCATACGTCATTCCTGCCATCCCAGGTATCAGTCTGGTGAATCTTCGCTGCACTCCCTCCATGGCAAGAACATCCTTCCTCAGATAAGGTGACCAAAACTGCACACAATACTCAAGGTGTGGTCTCACCAAGGCCCTGTACAACTGCAGCAAGACATCCTTGCTCCTGTACTCGAATCCTCTCGCTATGAAGGCCAACATACCATTTGCCTTCTTAACCGCCTGCTTACCTTCAGTGACTGGTGCACAAGGACACCCAGGTCTCGTTGCACTTCCCCTTTTCCCAATCTATTGCCGTTCAGATAATAATCTGTCTTCCTGTTTTTGCCACCAAAGTGGATAACCTCGCATTTATCCACATTATACTGCATCTGCCATGCATCTGCCCAATCACCCAACCTGTCCAAACCATCCTGGAGATTCTCTGCATCCTCCTCACAGCACACACGCCCACCCAGCTTTGTGTCGTCTGCAAACTTGGAGATATTACATCTAGTTCCCTCGTCTAGATCATTAATATATATTGTGAATAGCTGGGGTCCTAACACCGAACCCTGCGGTACACCACTAGTCACTGCCTGCCACTTGGAAAAAGACCCGTTTATTCCAACTCTTTGCTTCCTGTCTGCCAACCAGTTCTCTATCCAAGTCAGTACCTTATCCCCAATCCCATGTGCTTTAACTTTGCACGCTAATCTCTTACGCGGGACCTTATCGAAAGCCTTCTGAAAGTCCAAATACACCACATCCACTGGTTCTCCCTTATCTATTCTACCAGTTACATCCTCAAAAAATTCCAGTAGATTAGTCAAGCATGATTTACCTTTTGTGAATCCATGTTGACTTTGTCCGATGCTGTCACTGTTTTCCAAGTGCTCTGCTATTACATCTTTTATAATGGACTCTTGCATTTTCCCCACTACCGATGTCAGGCTTACTGGTCTATAATTCCCCATTTTCTCTCTCCCACCTTTTTTAAATAGTGGGGTTACATTAGCTACCCTCCGATCCATGGGAACTGTTCCAGAGTCTATAGAATTTTGGAAGATGACCAGCAATGCATCTACTATTTCTAGGGCCACTTCCTTAAGTACCCTAGGATGTAGATTATCAGGCCCTGGGGATTTATCGGCCTTCAATCCCATCAATTTCCCTAACACCATTTCCCTACAAATACTGATTTCATTCAGTTCCTCCCTCTCATTAGACCCTATGTTCCCCGACATCTCTGGGAGGTTATTTGTGTCCTCCTTTGTGAAGACAGAACCAAAGTATGTATTTAATTGGTCTGCCATTTCTTTGTTCCCCATTATAAATCCCCCTGATTCTGACTGCAAGGGACCTACGCTTGACTTCACCAATCTTTTTCTCTTCACATATCTATAGAAGCTTTTACAGTCAGTTTTTATGTTCCCTGCAAGCTTACTCTCATACTCTATTTTCTCCCTCTTAATTAATCCCTTTGTCCTCCTTTGCTGAATCCTAAACTGCTCCCAATCCTCAGGTTTGCTGCTTTTTCTGGCCAATTTATATGTCCTCTCCGTGGATCTTATGCTATCCCTAATTTTCCTTGTTAGCCACGGTTGAGTCACCTTTTTTGTTTTATTTTTATGCCAAACAGGGATGAACAAATTCTGTAGTTCATCCATGCGATCTTTAAATGTTTGCCATTGCCTATCCACCGTCAACCCTCTAAGTAACATTCCCAAATCCATCCTAGCCAACTCGCGCCTCATACTATCGTAGTTTCCTTTATTTAAATTCAGGACCCTAGTCTCTGAGTCAACTACTTCACTCTCCATCTTAATGAAGAATTCTATCATATTATGATCGCTCCTCCCTAAGGGGCCTTGCACAACAAGATTGCTAATTAATCCTTTCTCATTACATAATACCCAGTCTAAGATGGCCTGATCTCTAGTTGGTTCCTCGACATATTACAGCCTGCCAACCCGAAAATGACCAGTTTATTCCTACTCTCTGTTTACTGTCCATTAACCGATCCTCAATCCATGCTAGTATATTACCCCCAATCCCATGAGCCCTCATTTTGTTTAATAACCTGTTGTGTGGCACCTTATCGAATGCCTTCTGAATATCCAAATACACCACATCCACTGGTTCCCCTTTATCTATTCTGCTGGTTACAACCTCAAGAAACTCCAACAGATTTGTCAAACATGATTTGATTTCCCTTTCATAAATCCGTGTTGACCCTGCCCAATCCTATTATTATTTTCTAAGTACCCTGTTACCACGTCCTTAAAAATGGATTCTAGCATTTTCCCTACTACTGATGTCAGGCTAACTGGTCTGTAGTTCCCCATTTTCTCTCTCCCTCCTTTCTCAAATAGTGGGGTTACATTTGCTACCTTTGCGGGAATGGTAGCATAGTGGTTATGCTACTGGACTAGTAATCCAGAGACCTGGACTAATGATCCGGGAGACGTGTGTTCAAATCCCACCACGGCAACTGGGGAAATTAAATTCAGTTAATTAAATAAACCTGGAATAAAAAGCTCGTATCAGTAATGGTAACCATGAAACTATCGGATTGTTGTAAAAACCCACCTGGTTCACTAATGTCCTTTAGGTGAAGGAAATCTGCCGCCCTTACCTGGTCTGGCCTATATGTGACTCTAGACCCACAGCAATGTGGTTGACTCTTAATTGCCCTCTGAAATGGCCAAGCAAGCCACTCAGTTGTAAAAAAACACTATGAAAAACAATAAGAATAAAACCGGACGGACCACCCGGCATCGATCTCAGCACTGGCAATGGACACGACAACAGCACACTCAGCCCAGTCGACCCTGCAAAGTCCTCCTCACTAACATCTGGGGACTTGTGCCAAAATTGGGAGAGCCGTCCCACAGACTAGTCAAGCAACAGCCTGACATAGTCATACTCACAGAATCATACCTTTCAACCAATGTCCCAAACTCCTCCATCACCATCCCTGGGTATGTCCTGTCCCACCGGCAGGACAGACCCATCAGGGGTGGCGACACAGTGGTATACAGTTGGGAAGGAGTGGTCCTGGGAGCCCTCAACATTGACTCCGGACCCCATGAAGTCTCAAGGCTTCAGGTCAAGCATGGGCAAGGAAACCTCCTGCTGATTAACACCTACTGCTCTCCCTCAGCTGATGAATCAGTACTCCTCCATGTTGAACATGGAAGAAGCACTGAGAGTAGCAAGAGCACAGAATGTACTGAGTGCGGGACTTCAATGTCCATCACCAAGAGTGGCTCGGTAGCACCATTACTGGCTGAGTCCTAAAGGACATAGCTGCCAGTCTGGGCCTGTGACAGGTGGTGAGAGAACCAACACGAGGGAAAAATCTACTTGACCTCGTCCTCACCAATCTACCTGCCGCAGATGCATTTGTCCATGACAGCATTGGTAGCAGTGACCACCGCATAGTCATTGTAGAGGCGAAGGGCTGGATTTTGATGCTGGGGCGGGTTGGGGTCGTGTCATCCGCTTTTCATGTTATCCACCCGACTGCAATTGGATGTGGGAGATTGATGCAATTTTCACCTAATTGGGTAATTGAGTTCCAGCATGTGGGAACCCATGAACTAATTAGTGGTTTCAGTCTGAAAGTCGCCTCTGATGATGTCATCATTGCTGCTGCATTGAAGGTCAGAGACTGCCTGGCCTTTGCTATGAGAGGACCTGGATGCAAAGAGAGAGAGAAGTTTTTTTTGCACCACCACTCCCAGATATGGCTCCTCCATCCCAGATGCCTGCTAGCCCCAGTCACTGATAGTCAGCCCAGCCACTGATAGTCAGCTATCCAAATGTGCTCCCGCCAGGTTTCACAATCGTGTTTCAGAACAGGCGAGCTTCATGGAGAACAAGGGTTAAAATCACAAAGGCCTTTCAAAATGGCATTATAGAGCCAATTTAGTGCTTGTTAAGAGCCTTAACAGCCTATCCCGTCTCTTAGAGGCGGGACGTAGTCGGGACCAGCAGACACGATTTAATGAAAATTGCGTAGAGGCGGGATGGAGGCGGACTTGTGCCCTCCCGCCAGTTTTTGCAATTTTAACCCCCCACACGCCTCCAAACCCGCCTCCACGGGTCAATGAAAATCCAGCCCTGAAGTCCCTCCATCGTGTTGTGTGGCATTACCACCATGCTAAATGGGACAGATTCAGAACAGATCTAACAGCTCAAAACTGGGCATCCATGAGGCGCTGTGGGCCATCAGCTGCAGCAGAATTGTATTCCACCACAATCTGTAACCTCATGGCCCTGGCATATCCCTCACTCTACCATTACCATCAAGTTAGGGGATCAACCCTGGTTCAATAAGGAGTGTAGAAGAGCATGCTAGGAGCAGCACCAGGTGTACCTAAAAATGCGGTGCCAACCTGGGGAAGCTGCAACACAGGACTACATGTATGCTAAAAAGTGGAAGCAGCACGTTTACTTTTGCTAATCTTTTCCTTTTTATATAACTATAGAAGATTTTGCAGTCCGTTTTTATGTCTCTCGTTAGTTTACTCTCATATTCTATTTTGCCTTTCTTCATCAATTTCTTGGTCCTCCTTTGCTGAATTCTAAAATCCTCCCAATCCTCAGGCTTACTACTCTTTTTGGCAACATTATAAGCCTCTTCCTTTAATCTAATACTACCTTTAATTTCTCTTGTTAGCCACGGGTGGACCATTTTTCCTGTGTTTTTTTTTTCCTTCAGTGAATGTATATTCGTTGCGAATTAGGAATTATTTCTTTAAATGTTTACCATTGCTTTTCTGCTGTCACATCTTTTAATCTAGTTTCCTAACCTACCTTAGCCAACCCGTCTCTCATACCTACGTAGTTTGCTTTGTTCAGGGTTAGGACCCTTGTTTCGGACTTAAATAATTCACTCTCAAACTCAACATAAAATTCTATCATATTATGATCACTGCTCCTGAGAGGCTCCTTTACTACAAGGTTACTAATTAACCCTGTCCCATTGCACAATACTAGATCTAAAATAGCCAATTCCCTCGTAGGTTCCTTGACATGCTGACCTAGAAAACTATCTTGAATGCATTCAATGAACTCTTCCTCTGCACTATTACTTCAAATTTGGTTTGCCCAGTCTATGAAAATTAAAGTCCCACATGATTACTGTATTACCCGTTACGTGCACCTCTAATTTCCTGATTTATGCTCTGCCCAACACTACAACCACTGTTAGGGGCCCTATAGACTACTCCCACTAATGTTTTCTGCCCCTTGTTGTTTCTTAGCTCCACCCAAACTGATTCTACATTTTGTTTTTCCGAGCCAAGATCCTTTCGCTCTACTGTCTTTATTCCCTCCTTTATTATCAGGACTACCCCTCCTCCTTTTCCATTCTGCCTGTCTCTTCTAAAAGTCAAATATCCTGGAATATTTAGTTCCCAACCTTGGTCACTCTGCAACCATGTCTCTGTAATGGCTATTAAATCAAACCCATTTATTTCTATCTACGCTATTAATTCATCTATTTTGGTGCAAATGCTTCGTGCATTCAGATATAATGCCTTTAGCTTTAACTTTTTTCTATTTTTCCCTGATGTCATTTAGCCACTGGTGCCCTATTACCTTTATTAATCTATCTGTCCCTTCCTGACCCACTCTGCTTATCTTTACCCAGATTACTACTCTGCTCTACAGCCTTGACATTTCTCTTACCGCTTTTGAATTTACTCTTTCCTGAATCCTCCCACCCCACCTTCATTAGTTTAAAGCCCTGTCTACTGCCCTAGTTATTCAGTTCGCCAGGACACTGGTCCCAGCCTGGTTTAAGTGGAGCCCGTCCCAACGGAACAGCTCCCTCTTTCCCCAGTACTGGTGCCACTGCCCCATGAATTGAAACCCCTGCCTCCCACACTACTCTTTGAGCCACGCATTTAACCAGCTAATCTGTTTGTCCCTATGCCAATTTGCACGTGGCTCAGGTAACAATCCAGAGATTATTACCTGTGAGGTTCTGCGTTTTAATTTCAACCCGAGCTCCTCAAATTCTCTCAGCAGAACCTCATTCCTAGTTCTATCTATGTCGTTGGTTCCTACATGAACCACGACAACTGGATCCTCCCCCTCCCATTCCAAGTTCTTCTCCAGCCGCAAGGAGACATCCTTTACCCGGGCAGGCAACACAACCTTCGGAACTCCCGGTCGCGGCTGCAGAGAACAGTATATATCCCTCTGACTGTACTGTCCCCTACCACAACTACATTCCCTTTCACTCCCCCCACTTGAATGGCCTCCTGCACCACGGTGCCATGGTCAGTTTGCTCATCCACCCTGCAGTCCTTGTTCTCATCCCCACAGGTAGCAAGTATCTCATACCTGTAGGTCAAAGTCAAGGGCCGAGGCTCCTCAATCACTACATCCTGGGTCCCCATACCTTCCTGACTCGCATTCACGCCCTCCTGTCCCTGATCATTGACGAACTCTAAAGTACTACTTAACCTAAAGGATGTGACTGCTTCCTGGAACAAAGTGTCCAGGTAACTCTCCCCCTTCCTGATGCCCTGAAATGTCTGCACCTCGTACTCCAGCTCAACAACTCTGAGCCGAAGTTCATCGAGCTGCAGACACTTACCGCAGATGTGGTTGCTCGGGATCTCGCTGATCTCCACAAACTCCCACATGCTGCAGTTACGGCACAACACCTTCCCTGCCATATCTATCTAAACGTCGCTATTTATTTGATTAGTTAATTAATTATTTTTTTATCAGTTACTTAATTGGTTTATCTACTTTTATTTACTAATTTAATAAAGTTATAGAAATTTAGTTTCTTAGCTAGCTTAGAGATTTAAAAAAAAACTGTAGTACTCACCTACTGATATCACTCCTTGATTTTTTTTTCTCTCTCCTCCGCTCTTTATTCCCCTGGCCCCACTCCATCCCCGACCAGGTCCGCTCTCGCCGCTGCTCTCGGTGAGTTTGGGCCTCTTTCTCCTCCGCTCTTTATTCCCCTGGACCCGCTCTGTCCCCGACCAGGTCCGCTCTCGCCGCTGCTCTCCCTTCTTTCCCTATGAACAGCCTTAATGAGTTGTGCATGTGCTGACAATGGCTTCCCCTGGGACATCCCACTCTCTGTTCCACTCTTTATCCTGTTGTCCATTGCTACTTTGCTCTGTAAAATTAAAACCAATGTGAATTAATAAGGCAGGCTGACGTGCCACCTGCCATTAACTCTAAATATTTTATTTATTTTATCTTCAAAAAGTCCCAATTGAAAGTATCATTCTTATATGTCCTTCATACTCATATTAAAACATCCGTGCCTACTTTATGGCTCTATTTAAAAGAATAAAACTCTTGGTGCACCTTCTCTCAGTGGTCCACTCGAGTTCACCCAGTCAGTGACATACTGCCCTGTTCTTTGAGTCGAGTCCAGCTTCCCTTCCAACCTCCTCCGCAGTAAAAGGTTTATTGTCTATTAAGCTGTCAAGCATGACTTCAATGTCCTATACCATGAAACAATTTAAGGATTTCTTCATTGTGTCATTCTTACAAAGCTTTGTGTGCGCTGCAATCGGATGAATGAAATATTTGCTATTTAGACCTGTTAAGTGGCAATTTATCTGATAAGTGTGAAAGGATCATCATTATTGCAGCTGGATCCTGGTGGCAGATTTTCATTTTGAACAGTTAACGGGTAAGAAATTTGTCTGTGGCGGGAGCGCAAAACAGGCGCTAGCGAATCGGCAGCCCGTTTTACACTCCACTCGATGTTCTGTTAAGATTCGCTAGCGCCTGTTTTACACTCCGCCCGATATAAATTTCTACCATAATGACCTCAAATTGCACCAAAACGTTAGAAGGACAATTGTGCGCACCCTACATCTTGATTTGGGTTAGGGCAATTAATTATTTATTGGTTAAAAAAAAGAAGAATATACCCCTTGGAGCCTGCAGCCCCAACGCTCCAGCCTGCCTTGATGTGAAATTCCTTTGCTCAGAGCTGGGGAGGGCTCGTCGGATAAGAGTGAGTCTAATTTCATTTTTTTTATTTTTATTTTTTTAGTTTCAGTTTGTCTTTGGACCACCCTCACACATTTAATTCGTTTCCCATTTCATGTAATAAGAAAAGGTTTCCCTGAGGTTATGGGAGCATGTAAAACAGCCGTCTTACAATTACAAAAAGTAATTGGTCTATCACTTTCTGCCTGTGGAACTATTAACTAATATCACTTTTTAATCTTTTATTTTTTTCCTTCAGCCAGAATATGTGGCATAAACACCCCTCACATCAAAATGTCATCTTCATTACCTCAAGGCAGGCTAAACTTTATTGTATTTCATATTTCCGAATTGACACCCTCTGGAAATTGACTACAAAATCCATTATCATTTGTATATTTTAATTATGCAAATGCAGCTCCTCGTACGCCTGGACGACACCTGCAGGGATGCCGAGATTCATTCCGGGTGATTACAATTTATCCAGTTGAGTCGCTTTAATTGTAACAAGCTAATTACATTGTTTCATTAAGCTTCTCTCACACACACACACACACACTCACACACACATACACACGCGCACAAACACATGCACACACACTAATGAATGCTTGTGATTGTGCCAGCAGTTTAACCAGTGCCAAACCCGTTCAGCTATATAAAAAAAAAAGCAGATTCAATTTTTACAAAATCGCTGACATTACAACGTGCTTGGTGGCTCATGCCGATGTACAATCTGCAGACACCAGCAGCCCTCTGCTACCTCATCCAGGTGAAGGTCCTTCCTGCAGGAGTATTGTCAGCCTATTTTACCATGGGTTGCATCACAGCCCAGCACAAATCGGTCATCGCCCGTCCATTTTGCAGCAAGTGATCCAGGAACAAAGTCTCTGGCTAATATATTTCCCCCCTTCCCCAGCCAAGGTCACTGAGGCCAACTGTAGCAGTCCAACTGCTACTCCACTTGAGATGTAACCTGAAAATGTCCTGATTTGTATGGCTCAGTACCACACTGGGTGGTGCATTTCCATACTGGGTGAATAGAATCATAGAATGGTTATAGTACAGAAGGAGGCCATTCGGCCAATCGAGCCCGTGCCAGCTCTCTGCAAGAGCACTTCAGCTAGTCCCACTCCCCCACCCTTTCCCCGTAGCCCTGCAAATTTTTTCACCTCAGGTACTTATCCAATTCCCATTTGAAAGCCACGATTGAGTCTGCCTCCACCACCCTTTCAGGCAGTGCATTCCAGATCCTAACCACTCGCTGCGTAAAAAAGTTTTTCCTCATGCCGCCTTTGGTTCTTTTTCCAATCACCTTAAATCTGTGTCCTCTGGTTCTTGACCCTTCCACCAGTGGGAATAGTTTCTCTCTATCTACTCTGTCTGGACCCCTCATGATTTTGAATACCTCTATCAAATCTCCTCTCAAACTTCTCTGCTCCAAGAAGAACAACCCCAGCTTCTCCAGTCTATCCATGTAACTGAAGTCCCTCATCCCTGGAATCATTCTCGTAAATCTTTTCTGCACCCTCTCTAAGGCCTTCACATCCTTCCTAAAGTGCGGTGTCCAGAATTGGACACAATACTCCAGTTGAAGCCGAACCAGTGTTTTTACAGGTTCATCATAACTTCCTTGCTTTTGTACTCTATACCTCTATTCATGAAGCCCAGTATCCCGTATGCTTTTTTAACCACTTTCTCAACCTGCCCTGCCACCTTCAACGATTTGTGCACATATACCTCTAGGTCTCTGTGTTGATGCACCCACTTTAGAATTGTCCCTTTTAGTTTATATTGCCTCTCCTCACTCTTCCTACCAAAATGTATCACTTCACAATTTTTTGCGTTAAATTTAATATGCCACGTGTCCGCCCATTTCACCAGCCTATCTATGTCTTCTTGAAGTCTATCACTATCCTCCTCACTGTTCACTATACCTCCAAGTTTAGACTCATCTGCAAATTTTGAAATTGTGCCCTGTACTCCCAAGTCCAAGTCATTAATATATATCAAGAAAAGCAGTGGTCCTAGTATCGACCCCTGGGGAACACCACTGTATACCTTCCTCCAGTCCAAAAAACAACTGTTCACCACGACTCTCTGTTTCCTGTCACTTAGCCAATTTCGTATCCATGCTGCCACTGTCGCTTTTATTCCGTGGGCTTCAACTTTGCTGGCAAGCCTATTATGTGGCACTTTATCAAACGTCTTTTAGAAGTCCATATACACCATGTCAACCACATTGCCCACATCAACGCTCTCTGTTACCTCATTAAAAAACTCGATCAAGTTAGTTAAACATGATTTGCCTTTAACAAATCCGTGCTGGCTTTACTTAATTAATCCACACTTGTCCAAGTGACTGTTAACTTTGTCCCTGATTATCGTTTCCAAAAGCTTCCCCACGACTGAGGTCAAACTGACTGGCCTGTAGTTGCTGGGTTTATCCTTACACCCTTTTTTGAACAAGGGTGTAACATTTGCAATTCTCCAGTCCTCTGGCACCACCCCCGTATCTAAGGAGGATTGGAAGATTATGGCCAGTACTGCCGCGATTTCCTCCTTAACCTCCCTCAGCATCCTTGGATGCATCCCATCTGGTCCTGGTGACTTATCAACTTTAAGTTCAGACAGCCTTTTTAGTACCTCCTCTTTATCAATTTTTATCTCATCCAGTAACTCCACTACCTCCTATTTCACTATGACTTTGGCAGCATCTCCTTCCTTGGTGAAGACAGATGCAAAGTACTGATTTAGTACCTCAGCCATGCCCTCTGTCTCCATGCGTAGGTCTCCTTTTTGGTCCCTAATTGTCCCATCGAATAACTAGGGCTGTAGAGAGGGCTTTAAACTAAATAGTGGGGGGAGGATCCAGGTGAGCGGGAATTTTAAAAGTCAATGAGAAATGAGAAAGCAATAGAGCAGGATAGAGATGGGGGAAATAATAACCAGAGTGTGACAGGAAGGGACAGAATGTTTAAAAATAAGAGCGCAACAGAAAATGGAGCCAAAACAAGGAGAAATGGTAAAAAGACAAAGTTAAAAGCTCTATATCTGAATGCACGCAGCATTCGTAACAAGATAGATGAGCTGACAGCACAAATAGATACAAATGGATAGGCTCTGATCGCCATTACAGTGAAGTAGTTGCAAGGTGATCAGGGCTGGGAACTGAATATTCCAGGGTTTTTGACAATTCAGAAGGATAGACAGAATGGAAAGGGTGGCTTTGTTGGTAAAGGATGGGATCAGTGCAGTGGTGAGAAGTGATATTGGCTCAGAAGATCAAGATGTATAATCAGTTTGGGTGGAGATTTAAAAAAAATAATAAAGGGAAAAAGCCTCTGGTGGGCATAGTCTACAGGCCTCCGAACAACAGCAATACTGTTGGACAGAGTATAAATCAACAAATAATGGAGGCCTGTAAAAAAGGTACGGTAATAATCATGGGTGATTTTAATCTCCATATTGATTGGACAAATCAAATTGGCCATGGTAGCCTTGAGGAGGAGTTCATAGAGTGTATCCGGGATGGTTTCCTAGAACAGTATGTAATGGAACCAACTAGGGAGCAGGCTATCTTGGATCTGGTACTGTGTAATGAGACAGAATTAATAAATGATCTCATAGTAAAGGATCCTCCAGGAAAGAGTGATCATAGCATGGTTGAATTTCAAATTCAGTTGGAGGGTGAGAAAGTTGTATCTCAAACCAGAGTCCTGATCTTAAACAAAGGCAATTACAATGGCATGAGGGCAGAACTGGCTAAAGTGGACTGGAACAATAAATTAAAGGGTAAGACAGTTGAACTGCAGTGGCGGACATTTAAGGAGATATTTCATAACTCTCAACAAAAATATATTCCAGTGAGAAAGAAAGATTTTAAGAGAAGGGAGCACCATCCGTGGCTAACGAAGGAAGTAAAGGATGGTATCAAATTGAAAACAAAGGCATACAATGTTGCCAAGATTGTTGGGAGACCAGAGGATTGGGAAATTTTTTAAAACCAGCAAAGGATGACTAAAAAAAAATAAAGAGAGAGAAGATGAATTATGAGAGTAAACTGACAAGAAACATTAAAACAGATAGTAAGAGCTGCTACAGGTATATAAAAAGGAAGAGGGTAGCTAAAGTAATCATTGGTCCCTTAGAGGATGAGACTAGGGAATTAATAATGGGGAATGGGGAAATGGCAGAGACTCTGAACAAATATTTTGTATCTGCCTTCACGGTAGAAGACACTAACAACATCCCAATAATGGATAATCAAGGGGCCACAGGGAGGGGGGAACTAAAGACAATCACTATCACTGAGGAAATAGTACTTGGTAAAATAATAGGACTAAAAGATGACAAGTCCCCTGGACCAGATGGCCTGCATCCCAGGGTCTTAAAAGAAGTGGCTGCAGAGATAGTGGATGCATTGGTTGCAATATACCAAAATTCCCTGGACTTTGGAGAGGTCCCAGCGGATTGGAAAACCGCTAATATAACACCGCTATTTAAGAAAGGAGGGAGACAGAAAGCAGGAAACTATGGACCAGTTAGCCTAACATCTGTCATTGGGAAAATGCTGGAGTTCTTCATTAAGGAAGCAGTAGAAGGGCGTTTAGAAAAGCATAATGCAGTCAAGCAGAGTCAGCATGGTTTTATGAAAGGGAAATCATGTTTAACAAATTTGCTGGAGTTCTTTGAGGTAACGAGCAGGGTGGACAAAGGTGAGCCAGTGGATGTGATGTATTTGGATTTCCAGAAGGCATTCGATAAGGTGCCACATAAAAGGTTACTGCATAAGATAAGAGCTCACGGAATTGGGGGTAATATATTAGCATGGATAGAGAATTGGCTAACTAACAGAAAGCAGAGAGTCAGGATAAATGGGTCATTTTCCGGTTGGCAAACGGTAACTAGTGGGGTGCCACAGGGATTGGTGCTGGGGCCTCAACTATTTACAATCTACATTAATGACTTGGATGAAGGGGCCGAGTGTAATGTAGCCAAGTTTGCGGATGATACAAAAATGGGTGGGAAAGCAAGTTGTGCAGAGGACTCAAAGAACCTGCAAAGGGATATAGACAGGCTAAGTGAGTGGGCAAACATTTGGCAGATGGAGTATAATGTGGGAAAGTGCGAGGTTATACACTTTGGCAGGAAAAATAAAAAAGCAAATTATTATTTAAATGGAGAGAGATTACAAAATGCTACAGTTCAGAGGGACCTGGGGGTCCTTGTGCATGAAACACAAAAAGTTAGCATGCAGGTACAGCAAGTAATCAAAAAGGCAAATGGAATGTTGGCCTTTATTTCAAAGGGGTTGGAGTATAAAAGCAGGGAAGTCCTGCTACAACTGTACAGGGTATTGGTGAGACCACACCTGGAGTACTGCGTACAGTTTTCGTCTCCTTATTTAAGGAAGGATATACTTGCATTGGAGGCAGTTCAGAGACGATTCACTAGGTTAATTCCAGAGATGAGGGGGTTGACTTAGGAGGAAAGGTTGAGCAGGCTGGGCCTATACTCATTGGAATTTAGAAGAATGCGAGGTGATCTTATTGAAACATATAAGATATTGAGGGGACTTGACAAGGTAGATGCAGAAAGGATGTTTCCCCTCGTGGGGAAATCTAGAACGCTGGGGCACAGTTTTAGAATAAAGGGTCGCCCTTTTAGAACTGAGATGAGGAGGAATTTCTTCTCTCAGAGGGTCGTGAATCTGTGGAATTCTCTGCCCCAGAGAGCAGTGGAGGCTGGGTCATTAAATACAGTTAAGGTGGAGATAAACAGATTTTTGCAAGATAAGGGAGTGAAGGATAATGGGGAGCGGGCGGGGAAGTGGCTTTGAGCCCAAGATCAGCCATGATCTTATTGAATGGCGGAGCAGGCTCGAGGGGCCAAGTGGCCTATTCCTGCTCCTATTTCTTATGTTCTTGGCCCAGAAATTCTGATCGCAGGCCTCCCGTGGGCGGAGGGCTGCGATCTGGAAAAATCTGCACCAAGACTGGAGGGCTCCCGGGAGGCGCAGAGTTCCGTTCCTGGGCCTCTCCAAACTGCCGGTGCGCAGGGCCCACGTATCCCAGAGGCGCAGGTGGTTCGCAGCGTCCCTGGGATCACGTGGGCCATGGGGAGCCAATCAGAGAAGGGAATCTCCCTTCATACATTTGACAGGAAGACCTGTCAAATATATGAATAGAGGGCTAAAAATGAACTTACCTTTCTTTAAAGTATTTTTAAATGATATATCTGTGGAAATTTAAAAAAAAACTTTTTTCAACTCTTATCCTGGTAAAAGCAGGCCTTACGCCTGCTTTTACCATGCGCAAGAATTGTAAGTGTTTTCTGCGGGCGGAGGGTCTCCAAAAAACGGAACTCTCCCCCCGCAGAGGCGCTGCTCCAGGGCAGGCGTCCAATCTGTCAAGAGCTTTCTTGACAGATCGGAAATGCCGGTTTCCAGCGCATGCGCAGTGCATGCCTGAAACCGGCATTTCCGATGTCCCTACGGGTGAGTACACAGCACGTACACACCCGTAGGGATCGGAATTTCTATGTTCTTATCCCTCCCCTTACTACCCGTTTATTATTTATATGCCTATAGAAGTCTTTTGGATGGCCTTTTATATTAGCTGCCATTCTATTCTCATACTCTCTCTTTGCCCCTCTTATTTTCTTTTTTATTTCCCCTCTGAACTTTCTATATTCAGCCTGATTCTCACTTGTATTCTCGACCTGACATCTGTCATACGCGCCCTTTTTCTGCTTCATCTTGCTCTCTATCTCTTTCGTCATCCAGGGAGCTCTGGTTTTAGTTGCCCTACCTTTCACCCTCGTGGGAATGTACCTCGACTGTACCTGAACCGTCTCGTCTTTAAAGTCAGCCCATTGTTCGATTACAGTTTTGCCTGCAAGGCGAGGCGAAGGTGGCAGAACATAAAGGGAGGGAACAAAATGGGTGGCAAAGAGAGGGTGGCAGAATGCATGACAAGGGAAAGGCAGTGGACATAATACATGGCAAGGGGGAATGGATGGGGAAACAAGAAGGAAAACAGCTGGGGTTGGGAGGGGAAGTGGATAGTAGTGAAGAGGAGGGGGAAAGGGGAAAAAAGGGAGAAGCAGCGTAGAAGTCAATGGCACTGAAGTGGAAGGTAAATGGATGGCAATGAAGGGGAGGGGAAAGGAAAGGAACTGGAACTAGTGCTTTGTGGGAAATGGCAGAAGCTGGGGTGAGGGAGGAAGAAGAGTGGTGGCATTAACTGAGAGTGAGTGGGGAAAGCGAGTGCCAGCATTAACTGAGAGGAAGGCCATGAAAGAGACGGTTGACGTGTCTTCTTCACTGCACATGACTTGGGCTGTGGAGAAAGCAGGAAAAGAGAGAAAGTAAGTTACAAAAAAAGTTCCTGAGTACAACAGATTTATGGCAGCAGCAAATAAAGGAAAGACACGGGGATATTTTCTACGCCCATGTACTGGCGGTACATGTTTGCACTGGTAGCACTTTCACCTCTGAGTCAGAAGGTTGTGGGTTCAAGTCCCACCACAGAACTTGAGCACAAAATCTAGGCTGAGACCCCAGCACAGTACTGAGGGAGTGCCGCACTGTCCGAGGTGCCATCTTTCGGAAGAGACTTTAAACCGTCTGCCCTCTCAAGTGGATGTAAAAGACCCATGACACTAGTTCGAAGAAGAGCAAGGGAGTTCTCCCAAGTGTCCTAGCCAATATTTATCCCACAACCCACACTAACAAAAAAAATCTTATATCTGGTAATTTTCACATCCATCGCTGTTTGTGGGACCTTGCTGTGTGCAAATTAGCTTCCGCGTTTCCTAAATTACAACAGTGACTACATTTTACGCAACGAGTGGTTAGGATTTAGAATGCACTGCCTGATAGGGTGGTGGATACAGATTCAATAGTAGCCTTCAAAAGGGAATTGGATAAATACTTGAAGGAGAAAAAATTGCAGCGATCTGGGGAAAGAGCCGGGGACTGGGACTAACTGGATTGCTCTTCAAAAGAGCCAGCACAGACTCCATGGACCAAATGGCCTCATTCTGTGCTATACTATTCTATGGCTCTATGAATCTATGATTCAAAATGTACTTCATTGATTGTAAAGCGCTTTAGGATGTCCTGAGGATGTAAAAGGTGCTACATAAATGCAAGTCTTTCATTTTTTTTTCATAAGGTGGGCAGAAAACTGAGCACTGAGTTTAAGAGGTAGATGTGCACACTAGCCATTATTTTCCAACCAGGCAGCCTGGGAATACAGGAGGCTCACACTGCTGGCGGCGCAAGCTTCATTAAAACATCAAAAATAATACTAATAAAGACAGGGCTTCCCTACGCTGCACTTCCATCATGTGCTCCCGAAATATGGCATCATCACCACGCGTGTATACAAATGAAATTGAGTGACTTCCTTGCCTTCTTAAAAGGTGTATGTCCAACGGTTTTGCGAGGAATTGCCAACATATTTTTGCCTTCTGGGTTGCTTTTGTTGCATATATTTCATATTTTTGTTTAATTTTTCTATTTGAGAAACTCTAATTCTTCTTTTATATCACCAGAGATAGTAGGATTGCCAACACTGGTTGGACATATTCCTGGAGGTTTGATCACATGACACTCGATCACATGACAATTGTTATTGCACTTACCTTATAAAAAGAAAGACTTGCATTTATATAGCACCTTTCACGACCTCGGGACATCCCAAAGCACTTTACAGCTACTGAAGTAGTTTTGAAGTGTAGTCACTGTTGTAACGCAGGAAATACGGCAGCCAATTTTCCAGTAAGGTCCCGTAAACAGCAATGTGATAATTATCACTGATGTTGGTTGAGGGATAAATATTGGCCAGGTCACCTCCCCTGCTCTTCTTTGAATAGTGCCATAGGATTTTTTACGCCCACCTGAGAGGGCAGACGAGGCCTCGATTTAACATCTCATCTGAGAGACGGCACCCCTGACGGTGCAGCACTCCCTCAGTACCACACTGGAGTATCAGTCTTTATTACGTGCTCAAGACTCTGGAGCAGGACTTTAACCCACAACCTTCTGAGCCACAACTGACCACGTAAATGTTGGGTTCCCTGTGGTTTGGTCTCTTTGCTCGCATTTTCTTTCTTCTGAAACCGGTACTTAAGTTGGTATTTCCGCAAATGGGACGACTAGCCACAAGGAAATTCCAGCATTCAACGATTGGCTGAAACCAAAGGTGGGGCAACATCAGACAGACTATCAGGATCTGAGGGTCCGCGATTTGAATCAGTTCTGCCTGTGAGCACTTTTTCATATCTCAATCGAGGAATCTGCCTTATCAGCATTTAAGAATAGGTTAGGTAGGTAGTTGAAGGAAAGGGGGGAATAAAGGAATATGGGAACAGGAAGGGCACATGGGATTTAGATTACTGCTCGTGTGGAGGATGAACACTAACACAGACTGATTGGGCTGAAAGGCCTGTTTCTGTGCTGTAGCTTCTCAATGTAAATCCATTTTACTTTCATTTATTTAAATGTAAGGAAGACATTTATATAGCGATTTTCATGACCTCATGATTTTCATGTCCCAAAGCTCTTTACAACCAACAAAGTATTTTTGAAGTGTAGTCACTGTTGTAATGTAGGAATGGGTTAATGACTGTGTTATAAGAGCACACAAAGGAACTTTTGTTAATCAATATGCTACCAGAGAAATTAAACCTTCAAGAGTCTAAATGGAGGAGGCTTAATGGCAAGTCGTTGAACATCGAACTTTATCCAACAGGTGAAGCAGGTTCAACTTCTCATGTTTTCACATTAATAATAAATTCAGAAATAATAGCTTTGCTCGTGTTACCATTTCAAAAATATCATGATGAACAGCAGCAGTGATTCCCTCAGCAAGGATAAGGCTGGACACTGGACAGAAAGGACAAGCTGAGCTGTGCTGTGTCAAAATCTCCCGACAGGCAGACCGTGGAGAATGGAATTGTTCTGTGATCTAGGAGGTGTGAATGAGAAACCCTGTAGGGAACTAACTTGAGTGCTGGATGCCCCAGTCTGTCCAAGTTTAGCTTCAAGGTAAAACCAATAATAGCTTACTGGGGTAGATTACAGAGGGAGCTGGGGATCTGTCATGTTTGTACTATAGGCTGCATTGGTTAGCACCCGAGATAAAACTGCATGGGATATCGTTTTTACAGAAACGTTTGAGCAGTATTTTTAAACTGCTACCATTAAGAGGCACAGTTATATCACATACTGATAAGGTGGCCATCTACAGGTCCAGGTTGGATGTGGCCCGTGGGGGCGGTCGCTCTGGCTGCCTGCCTCTATTACGCGGTCTTGTCTGCGCCCGGGTGGCCCTGGAGAGGGAGTCCGCGCTGTCTGCCAGTGCACGTGAAGCCTCCGCGACTGGTGGGCACTGTAGGGACTGGGGTGTACAGTGGACACCGGTAATAATATTATTATTGAAATTTATAAGTTTATTTTGTTTTGTGGTTAAGTTCTTTATTAGTTGTGCCCCTTTAAAATCGGGGCACTTTTGTTTGGTTTTTGGTTGATGACACTGGGGCAAACCAGTGTCTCCTTATTGGTTATGTTAGAAAAGGCTTACTGATAACACAGTGTTCCACTGACATTGCCCAAGCCAACAAACAGAAACAGAGTACAAAAAGGCAGCCAACAGAAGCCATGCAAGCAGTGTACCTCATGTGATGTGCTGACAAACACAAAACAAAACAAAATTCTTCCTAATGTTCGTCTCTAAAATACCATGCTGATAAATCTCCGAGAGCACGCACACATTAAAAAAATGATTAGTGTTTCTGTCGCATTCATGGTAACGTTTGGTTATCAAAAACTGTTTGGCCTGTCAAATGCACTTTGTATTAATCACAGATGCAAAAAATTATAACCTAGTGGAAAATCACTAATTAAATCAATAATTAAGGGACAGAATGGAAAAAAATTAAGCCCAGTAAAAATGTTAAATTACTTCCTGGGCGCTGAATATGTGTAATTAAGGCCGATTTGAACTAAGGAAAATGTTCTGTCACAAAACTACGATATATATATATAGTGCAGCATACTAACTTCGGAGAGGTGGCTCATCAGGTGGGCTAAGTTCAGCTGGACGTTCAGTGTGGAAGTTGTAGTTGTGTCTCGGACTCGGAGCGGCTGACAGCTCCTCCTTTTTGATGGTCGGATAGCACCGGTGCAGTCAGTACTTTTTAAAATATAAAAACCGTTTCATCACAAAAAAACACCCCCCCAAAAAATGGTAGGCAGATTACCGACTTGTGTCCCGAAATATGGTGCATGTGTGAAAGCCCCGTTGCTATGCCAACAAAATGGCTTGGTTAGGCATCCATAGCGAATGCATGACCTGTCCAAAAGGTCACCAGCCGCCATTGGAACTGTTGTAAGTTATAGAACTATTTGCATTCATTAACGATGACTATGATGCGATCACAGAGGAATTGGAGGATTTGTAAGCAATAAATAAACATAGTGTAATATATTTAAAGGGACCAGTAACAAATTTGACAAACACGGATTGTTTCCCCTTCTACATGTAAAGGGTTTAGGGCCAAAAGAGTAAAAAGCTGGAACGTTTGCAAGAAAGTGAAATTTGAGAACCATCAGGCGCACCCTGCTTCAGGGCTTCCACAATTTTAAAGACGAATTATTTTTTATTCATTCACGGGATGTGGGTGTCGCCGGCAAGGCCAGCATTTATTGCCCATCCCTAATTGCCCTCGAGAAGGTGGTGGTGAGCTGTCTTCTTGAACCGCTGCAGTCCGTGTGGTAAAGGTGCTCCCACAATGCTGTTAGGGAGGGAGTTCCAGGATTTTGACCCAGCGATGATGAAGGAAGAGCGATATATATTAAATGGTAACTTCTTTTCTGGGATCGGAAAAAAATAAATGATGAAAAATGGCTGTTTCTTCAACAAGTATTTTTTTTAGATAGCAAAAATCTAATTAGTAACTTTACTATCATTTTCTTCATTGAAGTGAGTGGCTAAGGTTCATAGTTCAGACACCACCAAGGTTGGAAAGAGTAAGGAGTGTAGATCAAGAAGTAATGATTAGGTGACACCAAGTTTGAATTTTAAAAGCTTGTAAATTGTAAGAACAAGGAAAGGCAAAGGGAGGTTAGCAGTGCAACAGTTTTGACCTCCTGAGAAAGAATAAGTTGGAGTGGGAGTGCAATGAGTCTTGATTTCAACACAGTGAGACCAAAAGACCAAAGAGCATGGAGAATGGCATAAGTTGAGCTAAGAAGGAAAAGAGAATATTCAGAGAAGCATTGACTACATCAGTAATTAAGAGAGAAAGAGAAGAGAGATTGCAATGCGGAGAAAAAAATGAGAGGGTAGAGCTGAAAGGAGGATTGTCTGTCAGACTAAAGGTTTTTCTTGTATCCTGTCCTGTATGAAGTAACTGTTCGGAGAACCTTACAAGTTACAGGAGCAGTATTCAGCGCTAAAAGAAGAACTACATACTTAATTAGTTTCTACACTGTTGAAGATGCCAGCTTTCAGATGAGACGTTAAACCGAGGTCTCATCGGCCCTCTCAGGTGGATGGAAAAGCAGGGGAGATCTCCTCGGTGTCCTGGCCAATATTTATCCCTCAACCAACACCACTAAAACAGATGATCTCATTGCTGATTGTGGGACCTTGCTGTGCGCAAATTGGCTACCACATTTACTAATTACAGCAGTGACTACACTGCATTGTAAAGCATTATGGGACATCTTGAGGTCGTGCAAGGCGCTATATAAATACAAGTTCTTTCTTTCTTATAGAAATTTGAGCCATCGATACAATAATTTCCAGAGGGTGAGTGTTGAAGAGGAGGTTTAGTGTACATTAGTTTTAGAAACATAGAAGATAGGAGCAGGAGTAGGCCATTCGGCCCCTCGAGCCTGTTCCGCCATTTAATGAGATCATGGCTGATCATCCAAATTCAGTACCCTGTCCATGCTTTCTCGCCATATCCCTTGATCCCTTTAGCCTTAAGAAATATATCTAACTCCTTCTTGAATATAGAACATAGAACAGTACAGCACAGTACAGGCCCTTCGGCCCTCGATGTTGTGCCGAGCATTGTCCGAAACCAAGATCAAGCTATCCCACTCCCTATCATTCTGGTGTGCTCCATGTGCTTATCCAATAACCGCTTGAAAGTTCCTAAAGTGTCCGACTCCACTATCACAGCAGGCAGTCCATTCCACACCCCAACCACTCTCTGAGTAAAGAATCTACCTCGGACATCCCTTCTATATCTCCCCCCATGCACCTTATAGTTATGCCCCCTTGTAACAGCTACATCCATCCGAGGAAATAGTCTCTGAACATCCACTCTATCTATCCCCCTCATCATCTTATAAACCTCTATTAAGTCGCCTCTCAGCCTCCTCCGCTCTAAAGAGAAAAGCCCTAGCTCCCTCAATCTTTCCTCATAAGGCCTCCCCCCCAAACCAGGCAGCATCCTGGTGAATCTCCTTTGCACTCTTTCCAATGCTTCCACGTCCTTCCTATAGTGAGGTGACCAGAACTGCACACAATATTCCAAATGTGGTCTCACCAAGGTCCTGTACAGTTGCAGCATAACCTCACGGTTCTTAAACTCAAACCCCTTGTTAATAAACGCTAACACACTATAGGCCTTCTTTACTGCTCTATCCACTTGAGTGGCAACCTTCAGAGATCTGTGGATATGAACCCCCAGATCCCTCTGTTCCTCCACGTTCCTCAGAACCCTGCTGTTGACCCTGTAATCCTTATTCAAATTTGCCCTACCAAAATGAATCACCTCGCACTTATCAGGGTTAAATTCCATCTGCCATTTTTCGGCCCAGCTCTGCATCCTATCAATGTCTCTTTGCAGCCTACAACAGCCCTCCACCTCATCCACTACTCCACCAATCTTGGTGTCATCAGCAAATTTACTGATCCACCCTTCAGTCCCCTCCTCCAAGTCATTGATAAAAATCACAAACAGCAGAGGACCCAGCACCGACCCCTGTGGCACACCGCTGGTAACTGGTCTCCAGTCCGAAAATTTTCCATCCACCACCACTCTCTGCCTTCTATGAGATAGCCAGTTACTTATCCAATCGGCCAAATTTCCCTCTATCCCACAACTCCTTACTTTCTTCATGAGCCGACCATGGGGAACATTATCAAACGCCTTACTGAAATCCATGTATACGACATCAACTGCTCTACCTTCATCTACACACTTAGTTACCTCCTCAAAGAATTCAATCAAATTTGTTAGGCAAGACTTACCCTTCACGAATCCGTGTTGACTATCCCGGATTAAGTTGCATCTTTCCAAATGGTCATAAATCCTATCCCTCAGGACCTTTTCCATTAGCTTACCAACCACCGAAGTAAGACTAACCGGCCTATAATTACCAGGGTCATTCCTATTTCCTTTCTTGAAGAGAGGAACAACATTCGCCACTCTCCAGTCCTCTGGCACCATCCCCGTGGACAGTGAGGACCCAAAGATCAAAGCCAAAGGCTCTGCAATCTCCTCCCTTGCCTCCCAAAGAATCCTAGGATATATCCCATCTGGCCCAGGGGACTTATCGACCCTCAGGTTCTTCAAAATTGCTAAAACATCTTCCCTCAGAACATCTACCTCCTCCAGCCTATCCACCTTTATCATACTCTCATCCTAAAAAACATGGCCCTTCTCCTCGGTGAACACTGACGAAAAGTATTCATTCATCACCTCTCCTATCTCTTCTGACTCCATGCACAAGTTCCCACTACTGTCCTTGACCGGCCCGACCCTCACCCTGGTCAGTCTTTTATTTCTCACATAAGAGTAAAAAGCCTTGGGGTTTTCCTTGATCCGACCCGCCAAGGACTTCTCATGCCCCCTCCTAGCTCTCCTAAGCTGATTTTTTAGCTCATTCCTTGCTACGTTGTACCCCTCAATCGACCCAACTGAACCTTGTTTTCTCATCCTTACATACGCTTCCTTTTTCCTCTTGACTAGACTTTCAACCTCTTTTGTGAACCATGGTTCTCTCACTCGGCCATTTCCTCCCTGCCTGACAGGGACATACCTATCAAGGACACGCAGTAATTGCTCCATGAAAAAGCTCCACTTTTCGTTTGTGCCTTTCCCTGATAGTTTCTGTTCCCATCTTATGCTCCCTAATTCTTGCCTAATCGCATCATAATTACCCCTCCCCCAATTATAAACCCTGCCCTGCCGTATGGCCCTATCCCTCTCCCTTAATGAATTGTCCTCAACTGCCTTCTGTGGTAGAGAATTCCACAGGTTCACCACTCTGGGTGAAGAAATTCCTCCTCATCTCAGTCCTAAATGGCTTACCCGTTATCCTTAGACTGTGACCCCTGGTTCTGGACTCACCCGCCATTGGGAACATCCTTCCTGCATCCAGTCTGTCTCGTCCTGTTAGAATTTTCTAAGTTTCAATGAGATCCCCTCTCATTCTTCTAAACTCTAGTGCATATAAGCCTAATCGACCCAATCTCTCTTCATACATCATTCCTGCCATCCCAGGTATCAGTCTGGTGAATCTTCGCTGCACTCCCTCCATGGCAAGAACATCCTTCCTCAGATAAGGCGACCAAAACTGCACACAATACTCAAGGTGTGGTCTCACCAAGGCCCTGTACAACTGCAGCAAGACATCCTTGCTCCTGTACTCGAATCCTCTCGCTATGAAGGCCAACATACCATTTGCCTTCTTAACCACCTGCTGCACCTGCATGCTTACCTTCAGCGACTGGTGCACAAGGACACCCAGGTCTCGTTGCACTTCCCCTTTTCCCAATCTATTGCCGTTCAGATAATAATCTGTCTTCCTGTTTTTGCCACCAAAGTGGATAACCTCGCATTTATCCACATTATACTGCATCTGCCATGCATCTGCCCAATCACCCAACCTGTCCAAATCATACTGGAGTTTCTCTGCATCCTCCTCACAGCACACACACCCACCCAGCTTTGTGTCGTCTGCAAACTTAAAGATATTACATCTAGTTCCCTCGTCTAGATCATTAATATATATTGTGAATAGCTGGGGTCCTAGCACCGATCCCTGCGGTACCCCACTAGTCACTGCCTGCCACTCGGAAAAAAGACCCGTTTATTCCAACTCTTTGCTTCCTGTCTGCCAACCAGTTCTCTATCCAAGTCAGTACCTTATCCCCAATCCCATGTGCTTTAACTTTGCACGCTAATCTCTTATGCGGGACCTTATCGAAAGCCTTCTGAAAGTCCAAATACACCACATCCACTGGTTCTCCCTTATCTATTCTACCAGTTACATCCTCAAAAAGTTCCAGTAGATTAGTCAAGCATGATTTACCTTTTGTGAATCCATGTTGACTTTGTCCGATCCTGTCACTGTTTTCCAAGTGCTCTGCTATTCCATCTTTTATAATGGACTCTAGCATTTTCCCCACTAACGATGTCAGGCTTACCGGTCTATAATTCCCCATTTTCTCTCTCCCACCTTTTCTAAATAGTGGGGTTACATTAGCTACCCTCCAATCCATGGGAACTGTTCCAGAGTCTATAGAATTTTGGAAGATGACCAGCAATGCATCTACTATTTCTAGGGCCACTTCCTTAAGTACCCTAGGATGTAGATTATCAGGACCTGGGGATTTATCAGCCTTCAATCCCATCAATTTCCCTAACACCATTTCCCTACATATACTGATTTCATTCAGTTCCTCCCTCTCATTTGACCCTATGTTCCCCAACATCTCTGGGAGTTTATTTGTGTCCTCCTTTGTGAAGACAGAACCAAAGTATGTATTTAATTGGTCTGCCATTTCTTTGTTCCCCATTATAAATCCCCCTGATTCTGACTGCAAAGGACCTACGCTTGACTTCACCAATCTTTTTCTCTTCACATATCTATAGAAGCTTTTACAGTCAGTTTTTATGTTCCCTGCAAGCTTACTCTCATACTCTATTTCCCCCCTCTTAATTAATCCCTTTGTCCTCCTTTGCTGAATCCTAAACTGCTCCCAATCCTCAGGTTTGCTGCTTTTTCTGGCCAATTTATATGTCCTCTCCTTGGATCTTATGCTATCCCTAATTTCCCTTGTTAGCCACGGTTGAGTCACCTTTTTTGTTTTATTTTTATGCCAAACAGGGATGAACAAATTCTGTAGTTCATCCATGCGATCTCTAAATGTTTGCCATCCACCGTCAACCCTTTAAGTAACGTTCTCAAATCCATCCTAGCCAACTCGTGCCTCATACCATCGTAGTTTCCTTTATTTAAATTCAGGACCCTAGTCTCTGAGTCAACTACTTCACTCTCCATCTTAATGAAGAATTCTATCATATTATGATCGCTCCTCCCCAAGGGGCCTCGCACAACAAGATTGCTAATTAATCCTTTCTCATTACATAATACCCAGCCTAAGATGGCCTGATCTCTAGTTGGTTCCGCGACATATTGGTCCAGGAAACCATCCCGTATACACTCTAGGAATTCCTCCTCCACAGTATTGTTACTAATTTGCTTAGCCCAATCTATATGTAGATTAAAGTCACCCATGATAACTGCTGTGCCGTTATTGCACGCATCTCTAATTTCCCATTTAATGCCATCCCCAACCTCAGCATTACTGTTTGGGGGGTCTGTATACAACTCCCACTAACATTTTCTGTCCCTTGGTATTTCTCAGCTCTACCCATACAGATTCCACATCATCAGAGCTAATATCCTTCCTTACTAATGTGTTTATCTCTTTAACCAACAATGCTACCCCACCTCCTTTTCCTGTTTGCCTGGCCTTCCTGAATATTGAATACCCCTGGATGTTGAATTCCCAGCCTTGGTCACTCTGGAGCCATGTCTCGGTAATCCCAATTATATCATATCCGTTTACATCTATTTGCGCAGCTAATTCATCCACCTTATTACGAATGCTCCTCGCATTAAGACACTCTGGGGTAAAAATTCACTTGGTTGCGCCTCCCGTTAGTGCCTTAAGAGGGCGCTAATGGGGCGTTAAGCCGCTAACGCCCGGGCGCAGCGCTGTTTGCGCCGCTCGAGAACTTAACTTGAGATTGTGCGGCGGCGCTAAAACTTACCGCTGCGACCACCTGCGCGCGCAGATTGTGACGTCATTCCATGGTGCAACGCCCTTGGGGCGCCCCGGAGCGGAAATTGAGTGGCGCCCCCTGCCTTACCGCCTGGCGCTTCCAACGACCGGAAGACTGGAACGTTATCAATCGGTGTGGGGCTGGGGGGGGGCGCTATTTAAAGGGGGCCTCTTCCTGACTTTTTCTGTGGTCGACATTTATGCACCACTCGTTCTGAGAGAGAGAGAGAGATTCGGAGAGAGAGAGAGAGACTTCTACATTGACTCAACGCTTTGTGAGGTAGTTTTGCCGAGTTCATCCTAACTTTGTGTTGCTACTTTAGTTGCTGTACCTCATTACTTTTCTGGCAAAGAGAATATGGGGGCTGCAATGATTGGGGGCGTCGTCCTGCTCCAGCTGAATCGGAGGATAGTGAGACGCAGACAGAGAGTGGCAATGATGGCCAGACGGAGGAGGGCCATCAGGCGCATGTACAGGAGAGCTTACCCTCCCAGGGTATATCGTGAACAGCTCTCCTACATCCATATGTCCGAGGAGCTGTGTTTGCGAAGGCTGCGATTCAGCAAGGAGGTGGTCACTGAGCTCTGCCACCTGCTGCAGCCAGATCTGCAGCCTCAGCTGAGGTCCAGGACGTCTCTGTCGGTGGCAGTGAAGGTCACAGTGGCTTTGAACTTCTACGCCACTGGCTCATTCCAAGCTGCTGTTGGGGACCTCGCCAATATCTCCCAGTTTGCGGTGCATCGCTGCATCCGGCAGGTCACCAATGCCCTCTTCAGAAGGAGACGAGACTTCATCTCTTTCCCTATGACCCCAGACAAGCAGCGTGACCGTGCTCTGGGCTTTGCGAGGGTAGCGGGCTTCCCCATGGTGCAGGGCGCCATTGACTGCACGCATGTGGCTTTGCGTGCTCCGCGAGAGAATGCAGAGGAATTCAGGAACAGGAAGGGGTTCCATTCCTTGAATGTGCAGTTGGTCTGTGACCACAGACAGGTGATACTCGCTGTCAATGCAGCTGCCACGATGCTTTCATCCTGCGCCAGACTACTGTGGCAGAAGTTTTCGACGCACCGCATCAGCCAGTTGGTTGGCTTCTGGGGGACAAGGGGTACGCATTGAGCACCTGGCTGATGACACCGCTCCGTACGCCAAACACCCCTGCTGAGCTGCGGTACAATGAAAGCCATCAAGCAACCAGGAACATTATTGAGCGCACAATCGGCGTGCTGAAACAACGGTTCCGCTGTCTGGACCATTCCGGAGGAGCCCTGCAGTACTCGCCTGAGCAAGTTTCGAACTTCGTAGTCGTGTGCTGCATGTTGCACAACATGGCAATCCTCAGGACCCAGCCAATGCCACCAGGCCTTGTAGCACCACCAGAGGAGGAGGAGGAAGAGGAGGAAGAGGACGAGGACGATGATCATCAGCAGCACCAAGGCAGGAGGGCGGCCCACAATGGTCAAATTGCAAGGGCCGTCCGTCAACGACTAATAGCAAGCCGCTTCTAGGGCCCCTGCCATTGCTACAAACACTAATCAACCCAGCACGCAACCCCTAAGCCGGCCAAGGCACCAATAATTCCAACCACCAGCCATGTATATTTTGAATACAGAAACTTATTTATTTTACAAACTCTGTGTGTGTCAATTCCTCATGACAAACTCATAGAAATAAACACAAAAAAACAGTCAATAACATAACTGGTTCTCACAACCTGGAGATAATGTCCAAAACACTAAACAAAAGTTGGACCATGAACCTCGGCCTTTAATAAAAAAATGACCAGCATTTTGGCACACCTCCTACTTTTTGCCCTTCGAGGGTGATCTCCTTCCCTTGCGCACTTCCCCCCTTCTAACCCTACTGCTCCTCCGTAATGGGACCTCAGTGGCTGCAGCAAGGCTGGTGGAAGGCTGCTGCTCGTCAGACCCTGACACTGCAGATGCCCCTGAAGGACGGCCTCGACCACTTCTGGGCCTGGAGGGCCCGGCTGCAGACTGCACCAACTCTGCATGGGCGGCAGCAGTCTGTCCTACAGGCGGTGGCAAGTGCAGTGGAGAAGTGACAGTGTTGGCAGCAGGAATGCTGTCATCGTGAGAGAGGACAGCAACTCCCTGCTCGCCCGACACACTGGCACTCCCACGGGGCAGCACTTCAGCATCCGGAGCAATTTGCCGGAGAACAGATTGCTGGCCTGCTGCGGCGCGGTGACAGCCCCGGGGACATGTGCACGAACCATCGAGGATGGCAGCAGTCAGTGCTCGCGTGGCCTCAATCTGAGTCTGCATGAGAGCAGTCTCAGATGGGTTCCTGGCAGCCAGTGACTGAATTGCAGCACTAAGCTTTAGTGTGGCATCCACCTGTGCTACAGCGAAGTGCTCCACACTCCTTGCCAGTGACTCAATGCATTCGGGCACCCTTCCCACTGCACCCATGAGCTCAGTGTGCATGCCCACCGCCTGGCTGTTCATTTCTGCAATCAGCCGCTCCTCCTCTGCGTCCATTGCAGTAGGAGTGTCTGGCATACTCTCCCTCTGGGGAGAAGGCCCCCGTTCTTCCCTACCCCCTCCATGGCGTTGCTGCAGCCCGCTGGGTCCTGGAGCTTCACCATCATCAGCCCCTTCCCCCCTGCTCCCCTCCGGGGAAGGCGTGTTCCCAGTGTGGGCATGGGCTTCCTCGGGAGAGGGTGGCACTGATGCTCCGGCTTCCTCTTCCTCCTCAGCTGCAGCATCACTCCCAGTGGCAGCTTCAGGGCCCGTCTCCTCAGCTGGTGAATCACCATCTGAAAGCAGGGAGGTACAAGAGTGGCTTTAGCGTGAGGACAGGGTGGCAGTAAGGGAGGAATAAGTGCAGCGAGTTAGCAAGTTGGATTGAAAGTGTCAAAGGCTGGTATTGTGAGGGACAAGTGGAAGGACAGAGGACAAAAAGGTGATGACCTTACCATTGCTGTCCACAACGGGGTCGGCGTCTCCAGTGGCGACGGGACCGATCACCCGGCTTGCCACAATCCTGTGGACGCGCTCCTCCAGATCGCTGAGGGGTTGCAGCTGAAGCCGCCCTCCACCCGTCCGTTGCTGCTGTCTCCGATTATGAGCCAGCTTAGCCTGCAAGAAAAAGGACAGCATCTGAGTAAATATACAGCCATGGTCTTGCCTGATGTGCCTCCCATAGGTGAATAGCCCTTACAATATACAGCCATGGTCTTGCCTGATGTGCCTCCCATAGGTGAATAGCCCTTACTGTATGCAGCCATGGTCTTGCCTGATGTGCCTCCCATAGGTGAATAGCCCTTACTGTATGCAAAGTGTGGAATGTGTGTGTGTGTTTGATGAAAGGGCCATAGGTGTTGGATGAGTGTTGTGCATTGGGGTTTTAAGACCCTCTGGCCATAGAGTGAGGTTGAGATGGAGGGATGGAGAGGTATTGAGAAAAAGCCACTCACCCTGACGACCCGAGTGAGGTCGTTGAACTTTTTGCGGCATTGAACATGGGTCCTGGGCACCATGCTCCTGGAGGAGACGCTCTGAGCCACCTCCCTCCACACTCTTCTGAACTCGCGTGGCAAAGGCCTCCTGCCACTCTCCGGGAACAGCATGCATCGTCTGCGCTCCACTGCGCCAACCAGAGCATCCAAGGCCCGCTCGGTGAAGCGATGAGCGCGTTCTCTCACCCTCTCCATGCTTGGCAGCAAAATGGATTACAGGTCTCTCCAGGCTGAGATTCAAGGCTGCAATGAGCAGGGTGTGGCTGGGGAGCAAGTGGCCCCCCCCGCTTTAAGAAGTGTCCGGCGCCATTGTGTCTGTGTTCCCTCGCTAACTGGCAGCAGCTGCGCTGCGCTCGTGCGCTGAGTTAGCGCCTCACTCCTTGGCCTTTGCACCTTAAGAGAGGTGTGCAGCGCCTGCTTTAGCGCTCCACTCACCTCCCGGGGCGGTAAAAGTGAAGTTTCCTGTCAGTGCCGATAATTAGCGCCAGGCGCTAATATTTGCGTCCGGACGATATTTGCGCCCCAAATGGGGCGCGACCTAATTTCTACCCCAAAGCCTTCAGGCTTGTTTTTTTAACACTCTTAGTCCTTTTAGAATTATTATTTACTGTAGCCCTGTTTGATTTACACCCTTGATTTCTCTGCCTTCCACTTTTGCTTTTCTCCTTCCTGTCTTTTGTTTCTATCCTTGCTTCCCTTTCCTCTGTCTCCCTGCACAGGTTCCCAACCCCCTGCCATTTTAGTTTAAACCCTCCCCAACAGCACCAGCAAACACTCCCCCTCGGACATCGGTCCCAGTCCTGCCCAGGTGCAAACCGTCCAGTTTGTACTGGTCCCACTTCCCCCAGAACCGGTTCCAATGTCCCATGAATTTGAATCCCTCACCCTTGCACCATTCCTCTAGCCATATATTCAACTGAAATATCCTTCTATTTCTACTCTGACTAGCATGTGGCACTGGTAGCAATCCTGAGATTACTACCTTTGAGGTCCTATTTTTTAATTTACCTCCTAACTCCCTATATTCAGCTTTTAGGACCTCATCCCATTTTTTACCCATATCGTTGGTACCTATATGCACCACGACAACAGGCTGTTCACCCTCCCCCTCCAGAATGCCCTGCAGCCGCCCCGAGACATCCTTGACCCTTGCACCAGGGAGGCAACATACCATCCTGGAGTCTTGTTTGCGGCCGCAGAAACGCCTATCTATTCCCCTTACAATAGAAACTCCTATCACTATAGCTCTCCCGCTCTTTTTCCTCCCATCCTGTGCAGCAGAACCACCCATGGTGCCAGGAAGTTGGTTGCTGCTGCCTTCCCCCGATAAGCCATCTCCCTCAACAATATCCAAAGCGGTATATCTGTTTGAGAGGGGGATGGCCACAGGGCTACATCTGTTATTATAGAGATATTTAAATAGAGAACACATGTAAAAGGAATCAAAGGTTCCAGATTTAATCCCTGGTTTGTACTGAGTCAACTGATGATATTTGGTGTGCTACAATTGGCTTCAGTTTGGTGTTCTACAATTCTAAAGGGGGTGCATGAACAGAGAGACCTGGGGGTATATGTGCATAAATCGATGAAGGTGGCAGGGCAGGTTGAGAAAGCGGTTAAAAAAGCCCACGGTATGCTAGGCTTTATAAATAGAGGCATAGTGTACAAAAGCAAGGAAGTTATGATAAACCTTTCTAAAACACTGGTTCAACCACAATTGGAGTATTGTGTCCAATTCTGGACACCGCACTTTAGGAAGGATGTGAAGGCTTTAGAGAGAGTGCAGAAAAGATTTACAAGAATTGTTCCAGGGATGAGGGACTTCAGTTATGTGGATAGACTGGAGAAGCTGGAGTTGTGTCCTTAGAGTAGAGAAGATTGAGGAGATTTGATAGAGGTGTTCAAAATCATGAGGGGTCTAGTCAGAGTAGATAGAGAAAAACTGTTCCCATTGGCAGAAGGGCCAAGAATCAGAGGACACAGATTTAAGGTGATTGACAGAAGATGCAAAGGTGACATGAGGAAAAACTTTTTTACACAGCGAGTGCTTATGATCTGGAATGCACTGCCTGAGAGGGTGGTGGAGGCAGAGTCAATCGTGGCTTTCAAGAGGGAATTGAGAAGTACCTGAAGGAAAAAAAAATTGCAGGGCTACGGGGAAAGGGCCGGGGAGTGGGACTAGCTGAAGTGCTCGATATGCCAAATAGCCTCCTACTGTGCTGTAGCCATTCTATGATTCTATACACCAAGTATGGATGCCACTGGGTTGGGGATGGGGGATGAAATCAGCTTGGGATCCTGTTCCTAATCACAGTCCAGTGATCCCTACTGAAAAGTGCATATGTGGACATTGGGCAAGGATGGAGTTGGGATTCAAAAGCCTGCAGGTATTTTGCTTTCTAGGCTCACAAATGAAGAATGACCAGTTGGATAAGGGAGAAGATTGTAGAGGTGAAAAATAAAAAAATATATAAAAAGTAAATTGTTGTGTAACAAGGCAGAGACTCAATACTCTATAGCCACAAAATACAGATTGACATGATGTAGACAGAGTCTGGTTAATAATTAAATAGAATCATTTTGTAATGTGTTGACCCTTGTGAACTACACAAGCTCACTCTGATAAACAGTACATGTAACAGTCTGTTAGATCTCTCTCTCTGTACAGTTGGGATAAATTAGAGAGAATAGGTGCTTATTTCCCCCCTTGGCTTACCGGGATGTATTTCATAAAGGTTGGAAACAACCTGGGTTTAAATATCTCCAAAATTTGCTGTGTATTTTTGAAGAGGTTTATTGCTATATTAACACAGTAACGTTAAAGACAATTGCATTTGTATTAAATATCCTGCACTGCTTATCAATGTCACAAATCCCTCCCAAGAAAATCAGAAAAGTCCTACTATTCAGTTATCCAAATGTAAAATAAATGGGAGTTATGTGCTCCCTCAACGCCTCAGTGCATGAGTGCAACACCCAGCACACAAACTATGGGGGCGATTTTTGTTCCCATTTTTTGGGTGGGAACGGGGCCAAACATCAGACTGCAGCACTTTCCGCCTCATTCCCGCCCCCACCTTGGAGCGGGTCAGAAAACAGGCAATCAGTGCTCCTGCCCAAAACAGGGAGGAGCCTACTTACACAATCCCAATCGGGGCAGCGTAGGCAACTCAGGACACCGATGCAGTTATGGTATTCCACTGGGTGGAGCACATGCTCTGCCAGCTCCGCCCAGTGAGACTGAACGTCGTGTGCCACCAGATTCCCTGCCCTCGATCCGTGAGCTGTTCTGTGCTGGCAGCTCCTCAAAATTATTCTAATGATGCCTGACCATGAAAATTGCTCAGGCTTCGCACCAATTCCATCAGGTGGGCAGCGGGCTCACAACACCCACCTCTCACTCGATGCAATGAGCGCACACGTAAATTTACCTCCACGCATGAACATTGGAGAGAGTGCAGAGAAGACTGATCTGACATGCAAAGGAATGAGCTGTGGGGAAACATTAAAGAAATTCAAGCTCTACGTTTGCCCTTAGTGGCCTCAAAGTAAGGAAAAGATTGGCTAACGTTGCCGCTCTTCATTGCTGTCCAGTGACCCATGCTGCAAAGCATGAGTGTGGATGTTGGGGTGAAGACAAGATCAAGCTCAACTGCGATGCACCCCATGGGAAAAAGGCTATTGACACACACATAACACATATACGCACACACACTCACACATAAGGAATAGCCACTTGGGCAGGAACCGATGACAGCTGGTGTCTATGGAATCATACACCAATATGAGTCATCACTTTCAAGAAAGGAAGGCTAAGGCGAGCAAATAAAAATCAAGGAAATCATATTTTTTTATTAGGTGGTATAACAAGGAGCAGTGGCGGCGACTGTAATGAGCACAGATGTCTCACAAATTTATCCCTAAAAAGTGAGTCACTGATTCACCTTAGCATGCTCTGGTTCAGCAAGTAATGGGTAACTGTATTCTGTACTTGAACACTCAAGGAGCATAAGGCAATTTCAGCAAGGCTGTGCTTCCGGAGGAGAGTCGCACCAATTTTGCCCTGTAGTTCCAGGCATTGACACTATCAGGGAAAGAGTTCCTCAGGCAGGAAAAACAACTTGTGAAGGTTTGCTGCTAATATTTTGTGCGGACCTTTTAAATTTGAAATAACATACTGAAGCCTCCTCCTGAGGTTCCCACCACCACAGAAACCAGTCTTCAGCCAATTCGATTCGCTCTACATGATATCAAGAAACGGATGAGTGCACTGGATACGGCAAAGGCTATGGGTCCCGACAACATCCCGGCCGTAGTGCTGAAGACCTATGCTTCAGAACTAGCTGTGCCTCTAGCCATGAAGCTGTTCCTGTACAGCTACAACACTGGCATCTACCCGACAATGTGGAAAATTGCCCAAGTATGTGCTACCTACAAAAATTGGCACCTTCTCACCGATGCGCAGTTTGAGTTCGGCCAGGACCACTCGGCTCCCGACCTCATTACAGCCTTGGTCCAAACATGGACAAAAGAGCTAAATTCCAGAGGTGAGGTGAGAGTGACTGCCCTCGACATCAAGGCAGCATTTGACCGAGTGTGGCACCAAGGAACCCTAGTAAAACTGAAGTCAATGGGGATTGGGGGGAAACTCTCCACTGGCTGGAGTCATACCTAGCACAAAGGAAGATGGTTGTAGTTGTTGGAGGCCAATCATCACAGCCCCAGGACATCATTGCTGGAGTTCCTCAGGGCAGTGTCCTAGGCCCAAACACCTTCAGCTGCTTCATCAATGACCTTTCCTCCATCATAAGATCAGAAGTGAGGATGTTCGCAGATGATTGCACAGTGTTCAGTTCCATTCGCAATTCCTCAGGTATTGAAGCAGTCCGTGTTCACATGCAGCAAGACCTGGACAACTTCCAGGCTTGGGCTGATAAGTAGCAAGCAACATTCATGCCACAGAAGTGCCAGGCAATGACTATCTCCAACAAGAGAGAGTCTAACTACCTCCCCTTGACACCCTTGTTCAATAAAGGGTGTAAGGATAAACCCAGCAACTACAGGCCAGTCAATTTAACCTCGGTAGTGTGGAAGCGTTTAGAAACGATAATCCGGGACAAAATTAACAGTCACTTGGACAAGTGTGGATTAATTAAGAAAAGCCAGCATGGATTTATTAAAGGCAAATCGTGTTTAACTAACTTGATTGAGTTTTTTGATGAGGTAACAGAGAGGGTTGATGAGAGCAATGCGGTTGATGTAGTGTACATGGACTTCCAAAAAGGTATTTGATAAAGTGCCACATAATAGGCTTGCCAGCAAAGTTGAAGCCCATGGAATAAAAGGGACAGTGGCAGGATGGATACGAAATTGACTAAGTGACAGGAAACAGAGATTAGTGCTGAATGGTTGTTTATCGGACTGGAGGAAGGTACACAGTGGTGTTCCCCAGAGGTCGGTACTAGGAAAACTGCTTTTCTTGATATATATTAATGACTTGGATGTGGGTGTACAGGGCACAATTTCAAAATTTGCAGATGACACAAAACTTGGAAGTATAGTGAACAGAGAGGAGGATAGTGATAGACTTCAAGAGGACACAGACAGGCTGGTGGAATGGGCGGACACGTGGTAGATGAAATTTAACGCAGAAAAGTGCGAAGTGATGCATTTTGGTAGGAAGAACGAGGAGAGGCAATATAAACTAAAGGGTACAATCCTGAAGGGGGTGCATGAACAGAGAGACCTGGGGTATATGTGCACAATACATTGAAGGTGTCCGGGCAGGTTGAGAAAGCGGTTAAAAAAGCTTATGGGATCCTGGGCTTCATAAATAAAGGCATAGAGTACAAAAGCAAGGAAGTTATGATGAACCTTTATAAAACACTGGTTCAGCCTCAACTGGAGTATTGTGTCCAATTCTGGGCACCACACTTTAGGAAGGATGTGAAAGCCTTACAGAGGGTGCAGAAAAGATTTACAAGAATAGTTCCAGGGATGAGGGACTTCAGTTACGTGGATAGACTGGAGAAGCTGGGGTTGTTCTCCTTAGAGCAGAGAAGGTTGAGAGGAGATTTGATAGAGGTGTTCAAAATCATGAGGGGTCTAGACAGAGTAGATAGAGAGAAACTGTTCCCATTGGTGGAAGGGTCGAGAACCAGAGGACACAGATTTAAGGTGATTGGCAGAAGAACCAAAAGCGACATGAGGAAAAACTTTTTTACGCAGCGAGTAATTATGGTCTGGAATGCACTACCTGAAAGGTTGGCGGAGGCTGATTCAATTGTGGCTTTCAAAAGGAATTGGATAAGTACCTGAAGGAAAAAAATTTGCAGGGCTATGAGGAAAGGGCAGGGGAGTAGGACTAGCTGAAGTGCTCTTGCAGAGAGCCGGCACGGGCTCGACAGGCCGAATGGCCTCCTTCTGTGCTGTAACCATTCTATGATTCTATTCAATGGCATTACCATTGTCGAATCATAGGATTACATAGGAGTACATAGGATATACAGTACAGAAACAGGCCATTCGGTCCAACCAGTCTATGCCAGTGTTTATGCTCCACTCGAGCCTCCTCCCGTCTTTTCTCATCTAACCCTATCAGCATAACCCTCTATTCCCTTCTCCCTCATATGCTTATCTAACCGCCCATTAACTGCATCTATACTATTCGCTTCAACCACTCCCTGTAGTAGCGAGTTCCACATTCTCATCACTCTCTGAGTAAAGAAGTTTCCTCTGAATTCCCTATTTGATTTCTTGGTGACTATCTTATATTGATGGCCTCTAGTTTTGCTCTTTCCCACAAGTGAAAACACTCTCTCTGTATCTACTCTATCAAAACCTTTCAAGATTTTAAAGACCTCTATTAGGTCACCCCTCAAAAGAGACCCAGCCTGTTCATCCTTTCCTGATAGGTGTACCCTTACACTTCTTGTATCATCCTTGTAAATTTTCTCTGCACCCTCTCCAGTGCCTCTATATCCTTTTTATAATATGGCGACCAGAATTGCCCACAATACTCCAAGCGTGGTCAAACCAAGGTTCGATACAGGTTTAGCATAACTTCACTACTTTTCAATTCTACCCCTCTAGAAATAAACCCTAGTGCTTGGTTTGCTTTTTTTATGGCCTTGTTAACCTGTGTCGATACTTTTAGTGATTTGTGTATTTGTACTCCGAGATCCCTTTGTTCCTCTACCCCATTTAGATTCTTATTTTCCAAGTAATATGTGACCTCCCTATTTTTCTTACCAAAATGTAATACCTCACATTTATCTGTGTTGAATTTCATTTGCCAATTATATGTCCATTCTGCAAGTTTATTAATGTCCCAACATCAATATCCTGAGGGTCACCATTGACCAGAAACTTAACTGGACCAGCCACATAATAATGTGGCTACAAGAGCAGGTCAGAAGCTGGGTATTCTACGGCGAGTGACTCACCTCCTGACTCCACTCCTGACTCCCCAAAGCCTTTACACCACCGACAAGGCGCAAGTCAAGAGTGTGATGGAATCATAGAATCATAGAATGGTTACAGCACCTCAGCTAGTCCCACTCCCCCACCATTTCCCCCGTAGCCCTGCAAATTTTTTTCCTTCAGATAGTTATCCAACTGCCTTTTGAAAGCCGTGATTGAGTCTGCCTCCACCACCCTTTCAGGCAGTGCATTCCGGATCCTAACCACTCGCTGCGTAAAAAGGTTTTTCTTCATGTCGCCTTTGGTTCTTCTGCCAATCACCTTAAATCTGTGTCCTCTGGTTCTCGACCCTTCCGCCAATGGGAACAGTTTCTCTCTATCTACACTGTCTAGACCCCTCATGATTTTGAACACCTCTATCAAATCTCCTCTCAATCTTCTCTGCTCTAAGGAGAACAACCCCAGCTTCTCCAGTCTATCCACATAACTGAAGTCCCTCATCCCTGAAATCATTCTCGTAAATCTTTTCTGCACCCTCTCTAAACCTTCACATCCTTCCCAAAGTGCGGTGCCCAGAATTGGACACTTTGGCTCGATTTTGCCAGGCCCGAGGAGGCAGGATTGGAGCCGTGTGAGTTGTTAAAATCGCCAAAAATGGCGGGCAGGCCCGATCCCACCTCCATCCCGCCTCCGAGCAATTTTCCCAAATGCGTGTTTTCTGACCCCCTTTCCATCCCGCCTCCAAGAGGCGGGATAGGCCCTTAAGGCCCTTAACAACCACTTAATTGCCTCTATAATCCCATTTTGAGAGGCCTTTCTGATTTTTAGACATTCTCCTCATCCTACATGCCTCCTCTGGAACACGCCAGGTAATGTTGGTGGCCTCACAAGTGGATTGCTTACTCACAGCTGCAGCTCCACCATTACAAAGGAGTTTTCACCAATGATCATTTGCAGGTGGCAGAACTTTGTTGTTTCAGGTCTGGGGAACTTTTAGCAGGCATACTCAGTGTTGTGGAAGTTTGGAGCCTGACACCCATCTACAGTGTGACCTCCTGGGAAACCCCTCTCCCCACCTTGACTAAGCGCTTCCTCAACTGAGGCATATACCAGAAGCATGGGAACCATTTAATTCCTTTTCTCCTGGACATCAGATTCGGACGCAGAGCAGCCACGGCAACAGCAGAACCATGAGCAACAGCAGCACCAATAGCAGGAGCATCAACAGGAGCGCCAAGCTGCTGCTCACCCACCTGAAGATGCACAGGCCAGAAGGTGCCAGCGCGCGACACCATTGCTGCCTGGGATGCAAGGGACGCACTCATCCTGGACAGATTTGCTTAGCCTGCACAATCAAACACTTTAGTCTCGCTCCTTCTTATCAGAGCATTGACAATGGACAAGAACCTGCGGAATCCTATCACTATGACCACCATTCTGACAATCGCAAGGCACCCTAAGCCCTCAATGTGAAAGTCCCATTTGCGAACTGACACAGGCCACAACTTCAACAGTTTGCCATCAAGCACCCAAGTGACTACCCTTGTGACTACTTGTACTTTATCTTCCTCTTACGCGTGCTCCTACGTGGTGCTTCCCCTGTGGCTTCAGCAGATGTGGAGGCCCCTTGCTCACTCTCTTGCTGCTCCTGTCTCGACGCCTTTGGCGGGTGTCCTCTGGGGTGGTGAACCTGTGCGGGCTCGACAACAGTCTGCTGCTCCTGTGGCTGTGCAGGGGCTGAGATGCCCATCTCAATTGGGTGAGAACTCTGGTGGGGCTCTGACAGAGGGCTTTGCTGTGGCATGGTCGTGTAAGCACTTGGAGAGGGGCCCCACTTCCTTGTTGTCTGCCACCAACATCCCTCTCATGGGTCAGCCCCACTTCAGAGCTAGCAAGTGGCTTGACAGCACCTTGCTGCACTGCAGAGGGGCCATGAGGACCCGTTTCTGCACTGGAAGTCCTACTCCAGAGGACTTGCATGAAGGTCTGGTTTGCTTGCTCAATAGCTGACCATCGCTCCTCAAGAGATGTCATTCTATTCTGAACAATGACCATGTTTTCAATACCCTGGCGACTAAGCTCCTCCATGGATGTAGCCATCTTCTCCTCTACCGTAGCCATCCTCTCCTCTACGGTAGCCAGCCTTACCATGGAGATTGCCATCCTTTCTGCGGTGATGCGTTCATGTGCCAATGCCTCCACAAAGGCTCTGCTCATATTCGCGATGGGCTCCTCTATTCGCTCCACACTCGCAGCGACCCTGGAGACAACCTGCCAGAGACTCCTGCACCTGTTCCTGGAGTTCCAGCACTGCTCTCCTTCTGGATGGACCCGTAGGCACAGGGTCGACATGCAGCGGAGCTGAGCTGGCAGAGTCCTGCGCCCTCCGACGAGGACTCTCCACTGCTGTCCCTGTCTCCACCATCTGCTGATGCTCACTTGTGAGCTGTGATACACCAGGTGCCAACACTACTCTATCTCGCGAAGGTCCCACCGAGGTGTGAGTGTCTGCACTGGTGCTGGGTGCGCTGAATTCTGCTGATGCTGCGCCTTCATAGGTTACAGCTTCCTCTGAGGAGTCTGGAGGCTCAGGCTGTTCCTCCTGGACTGTGGGGACGGGGGCTTCGATGGTCCTGTGGGGGAGTAAAGGAAAGAGTTAGAGATGTGAGGCCAAGGTTTCATGCACATTGAATATTGCAGATGATCATAAGTCAATCAGAATCATTATCAGTGACTCATGCTATGTCAGTGAGAGAGATTCCAAACTATTCTGTCACCAGCTTGCTGTGATGCGCCCGTCTGTCTGTCCCCCACTTGGGTATCCTCCTCGATCCAAGCAATTTCCAGGGCCGCCTCCTCCCAGGGGGTGAGCTGAGCTACTGAGGGTGGCCCTCCTCCTGTCATGGCTCTTTCCCTCTTATTGTGGGCTCTCTTTTCCTGCAATGAGGGACACAAGTGGAGTTTGAGTGAGAATGGAGGAGTGAGTGTAGAGAATCCATAGCATAGATGCTTAGAAGGATACAAAGGACCCTCCCTGTGTGTTGAAAGTTGTTGTTGTCATGGCATCACAGTGATAGGGAGTGTGAGGGCTGCATGATCGAATAGTTAAGTGAATGTGACCATAGAGAGAGAGGGAATGGGTAAGGGTGCAGGGATGTAAGTGTCAAGTGGGATGTGGAGGAAGAGGTTGGCAAAGCAGAGTGCTGGTGAGGAGAGGCGATGGGGATCAGATTGAGGGTGATGGGAAGGTTACTCACTTTTCCTGGGCGGAGAAGATCATGAAACCTCTTCCTGCATTGCAGCCAGGTTCTGCGGCTCAGCGAAATGGAGTTGACCTCCTGGGCCACTTGTAGCCACACAGCTTTTGTCTGCTGGGGTGGCTTTTTTCTCCCTGAGGAAGGGAACAGCACCTCCTCATTACAGCTGGCTCCATGCACCAGAGCTTGGAGGGAGGGCTCATCAAATCGAGGAACACACTTTTGCTTGATCGTTGACATTTTCCACAATTCAACTCCTTCATATAAATTGCAGAGCCTTTGCAGTCTCTAGAAGAATCAAGGCTGCTTGCAGGTCTTAAATCCAACAGCATTGATGACGTCATCGGAGGCGACTTTCTGTATGAAAAGACTCATTGGGCCAGTGGTTCCCACACGCAGGAAATCAATTGCCCAATTAGGGGAAAATCCCACTTTTTCAACACATGACTTCGGAGTCGGGGTCCTGACACGATTTCCACCTGACACGCCCCAGCCCGCCCACACTGACAAAATCCAGCCCAATACTCCAGTTGAGGCCGAACCAGTGTTTTATACAGGTTCATCATAACTTCCTTGCTTTTGTACCCTATACCTCTATTCATGAAGCCAGGATCCCGTAAGCTTTTTTAACCGCTTTCTCAACCTGCCCGGACACCTTCAATGATTTGTGCATATATACCCACAGGTCTCTCTGTTCGTGCACCCCCTTTAGAATTGTACCCTTTAGTTTATATTGCCTCTCCTCGTTCTTCCTACCAAAATGCATCACTTCGCACTTTTCTGCGTTAAATTTCAAATGCCACGTGTCTGCCCAGTCTACCAGCCTGTCTATGTCCTCTTGAAGTCTATCACTATCCTCCTCACTGTTCACTATACTTCCAAGTTTTGTGTCATCTGCAAATTTTGAAAGTGTGCCCTGTACACCCAAGTCTAAGTCATTAATATATATCAAGAAAAGCAGTGGTCCTAGTACCGACCCCTGGGGAGCACCACTATATACCTTCCTCCAGTCCGAAAAACAACCGTTCAGCACTACTCTCTGTTTCCTGTCACTTAGCCAATTTTGTATCCATGCTGCCACTGTCTCCTTTATTCCATGGGCTTCAACTTTGCTGGCAAGCCTATTATGTGGCACTTTGTCGAACGCCTTTTGGAAATCCATGTACACCACGTCAACCACATTACCCTCATCAACCCTCTCTGTTACCTCATCAAAAACTCGATCAAGTTGGTTAAACACGATTTACCTTTAACAAATTCATGCTGGCTTTCCTTAATTAATCCACACTTGTTCAAGTGACTGTTAATTTTATCCCTAATTATTGTTTCTAAAAGATTCCCCACTCCCGAGGTCAAACTGACTGGCCTGTAGTTGCTGGGTTTATATTTACACCCTTTTTTGAACAAGGGTGTAACATTTGCAATTCTCCAGTCCTCTGGCACTACCCCCATTTCTAAGGAGGATTGGAAGATTATGGCCAGTACCGCCGTGATTTCTTCCTTCACTTCCCTCAACGTCCTAGGATGCATCCCATCTGGTCCTGCTGACTTATCTACTTTAAGCATAGCCAGCCTTTCTAGTACCTCCTCTTTATCAATTTTTATCCCATCCAATATCTCCTCTACCTCCTCCTTCACTATGTCTATGGCAGCATCTTCTTCCTTGGTGAAGACAGATGCAAAGCATTCATTTAGCACCTCAGCCATACCCTCTGCCTCCATGCGTAGGTCTTCTTTTTGGTCCCTAATAGGCCCCATCCCTCCTCTTACTACCTGTTTACTATTTATATGCTGATAGAAGACTTTTGGATGTTAGCTGCCATTCTATTCTCATATCCTCTCTTTGCCCCTCTTATTTCCTTTTTCACTTCCCCTCTGAACTTTCTGTATTCAGCCTGGTTCTCATTTGTATTCTCAACCTGACATCTGTCATACACCCCCTTTTTCTGCTTCATCTTACTCTCTATCTCTTTCGTCATCCAGGGAGCTCTGACTTTAGTTGCCCTACCTTTCCCCCTAGTGAGAATGCACCTTGACTGTACCTGAACTATTTCCTCTTTAAAGGCAGCCCATTGTTACGTTATGGTTTTGACTGCCAATCTTTGATTCCAATTTACCCGGGCCAGATCCATTCTCATCCCACTGAAATTGGCCTTCTTCCAATTAAGTATTTTTTACTCTAGATTGCTCCCTGTCCTTTTCTATGGCTAATCTAAACCTTATGATACTGTGATCACTGTTCCCTAAATGTTCACCTACTGACACTTGCTCCACTTGTCCTACCTCATTCCCCAGAACCAGATCCAACAATGCGTCCTTCCTCGTTGGGCCTGATCAAGAAAGTTCTCCTGAACACACTTCAGAAGTTCTTCCCCCTCTCTGCCCTTTACACTATTACTATCCCAGTCTATATTAGGATAGTTGAAGTCTCCCATTATCAGTACTCTATTGTTCTTGCATCTTTCTGTAATTTTTCTTCAAATTTGCTCCTTCATATTTTTCCCACTAGTTGGTGGCTTATAGAATACACCTAGTAGTGTAATGGCACTTCTATTATTTCTTAAATCTAACCAAATAGATCCTGTCCTTGACCCCTCCAGGACATCCTCTCTCTCCAGCACTGTAATATTCTCCTTAACCAATACTGCCACACCACCTCCTATCTTTCCTTCCCTATCTTTCCTGAACACCTTATATCCAGGAATATTTAAACCGAATCCTGCCCTTTTTTGAGCCAGGTCTCCGTTATTGCCACAACATCATATTCCCATGTGGCTATTTGCACCTGCAGCTCACCAACCTTGTTTACTACGCTTCGTGCGTTCACATACGTACACTGTAAACCTATCTTAGACCACCCTGTGTTCGCTGTTAGTCTGACCCCACCTAATACCTTACTATTTCTCCATTTGCCTGGATGAGTGCAGCTCCAACAACACTCAAGAAGCTCAACACCATCCAGGACAAACCAATCCGGTTAATCGGCATCCCATCCACCACCTTAAACATTCATTCCCTCCACCACTGGTGCACCGTGGCTGCAGTGTGTACCATCTACAAGATGCACTGCAGCAACTCACCAAGGCTTCTTCGACAGCACCTCCCAAACCTGCGACCTCTACCATCTAGAAGGACAAGGGCAGCAAGCTCATGGGAACACCACCACCTTGAAGTTCCCCTCCAAGTCACACACCATCCTGACTTGGAAATATATCGTCGTTCCTTCATCGTCGCTGAGTAAAAATCCTGGAACTCCCTAACTAACAGCACTGTGGGAGTACCATCACCACACGGACTGCAGCGTTTCAAGAAGACGGCTCACCACCACCTTCTCTAAGGCAACTAGGGATGGGCAATAAATGCTGGCCTTGCCAGCGACTGACTGTCAGTGAATGAATAAAAAAATATTAAAAATTAAAATTAAAAAAAGTCCAGCTGCAGCAGCTCTTATGTTAACAAAATAACGGGGAAAATCTGTCCCAAGCATTGTTGTTTCTTGTAATGTTTCTCTTGTCTTTTCTTAGCCCAGCAGGACGGATGACAAAACTTGTACCTGTTCCGAGGGTCATTACCAGCTCTCCCAAATGCAAATAAAAAGAGACTTGCGAAACAGTAACAGTCCTGCGTTAATTAAATAAACATATGAATGGTAATGTTAATTGTGTGGCACAAATATTTTTTATAGAGAAACCTCAACTTCTGATGTGTGAAATTATGGGAACGGTAGCGTAGTGGTAATGTCACTGGGCTAATGATCCAGAAACGTGAGTTCAAATCCCACCACAGGTAACCATGAAACTATCGGATTGTTGTAAAAACCCATCTGGTTCACTAATGTCCTTTAGAGAAGGAAATCTGCCGTCCTTACCTGGTCTGGTCTGTATGTGACTCCAGACCCACAGCAATGTGGTTGACTCTTAACTGCCCTCTGAAATGGCCTAGCAAGCCACTCAGATGTAACAAACTGCTACGAAAAACAATAAAAAGACTGAAACCGGACGGCACCTCCCAAACCCGCGATCTTTTCCACCTAGAAGGACAAGGGTTGCAGGCGCAAGGGAACACCATCACCTCCAAGTCACACACCATCCTGACTTAGAAGTATATCGCCGATCGTTCATCGTCGCTGGGTCAAAATCCTGGAACTCCCTCCCTGACAGCACTGTGGGAGTACCTTCACCACATAGACAGCAGCGGTTCAAGAAGGTGGCTCACCACCACCTTCTCAAGGGCAATTAGGGTGGGCAATAAATGCTGGCCTTGCCAGCGACGCCCACATCCCATAAGCGAATAATAATAAAAAAAAGTATATTATATATATTAAAAAGATTGTATTGCGTATGCGTCATGCACTTCCTGCAATGCTTCTCTGTAACACTTCTCTAATGCTAATGTCATGCGTGGTCATAGCAAGCTTATGCTATGCAAATTTCTTGCACCTAATCTGCTTATTTGTACCATGTGATAGGCTGCCATCCCTCATCCTTCCATGTCCATCTCCCAGCTCCCACTCGCACGAGTGTGACTTTTCTTTTACATTTTTAGTCAGTTGAAGTTGAACCAAAAGGTGCTTTTGTACGTTCTCTTCCTCTCTCTCATTTGAAATTCTTTACTATCTATGAATATTTATTTATTCCACCAGCACCGCCACCAGCACCACCCCACGATCCGAAGGTAGGGTTTCCCGCTGTCCAACAGCTGTACAGTTTCAAAGCAATTGAGATCCCAAATTCACATTTTAAAATGGTGCTGCATTTTCAAACTGAAAAATTGCATTCCAGTGCCTGCAAAATGTGGAAGCTGGATGAACCTCTCATCACAAATCAATATAAAAATAGCCATTTTTTTCTGCCATGTAAGCTGAGCCAGGTTCCTGCTTGTGTAACGCAATACAATTTCAAAGTAAGTGCCACTTTCACACCACCTTACACTTTAAAATTCAGCAATTGCGTCCCACTTTCTAGAGCAAATGCAGGTGGTCGTGGACCTTCTATAAGTTTTTTAATAATTAAAAAGCCTACATGAAGTTTAGAATTACCTTCCATTCAACAAACCGAAGCAGTGGGACGACTAAGGTGGTCCCAATACAGTGATAGCGGGACTGCTGCTCTTGAGGTGCAGCAATTGCCTGCACTGAACTCAGCTAACTATAATGTGAGGTCAGCTTTTTTAAGTATCAGCACAACGCTCATGGGCATTGGACGTACTGCCCATCCTCTCCAGATGCATTATGGGGAGACCCCCCAAAATAAAATGGCCTCCATGAGCCTTGTGCATAACTTATGAACAGGCTCTTAGCACCCTCTGTACTGGCCGACTGCGTTGAGGCACACTCGATGCCTTGATCGGCCTCATGGCTCCGTGCCCGATTATTCAAGCATTGAAGTCTGAGGCTTGCAAGGCACCTGAGCTAAAATGCTTTAGACAAAGTTATCACATTACCAGCCCACATTATTACAGATGCAGGTTAATCTTAAAAATATTAGGTTCTTCCGACCTGAGCCCCAAAAGTTCCAAGCAGCTAATTGCCCAACGATTGACCTCATGAATTTACAGGCGCTGGCAATTATCTGTATTTGCCTATTTAGATCACTTCCCCACAGAACAACAACAACTTGCCGTTAATGTGGAAAATGTCAACAGGTGCTTTACAAATTGGTAGAAACAAATAATGGAGAGTATGGATGGGTCAAGGGTGGGTATTTTGAGGAGGGGGCGATGATTGCGGTTTTGAAAGAAAGAGGGACAGTGCGTGAGCAAAGGGGGCCATCAACAACGTAAGCAGTTGTCTTAAAGGGCCAGGCCAGTGAGATGAAGCATCCAGAATGGCGAAAGTGAGAGGGCGAGGGACAAGGAAGTGACCTAGACTCCCAAAGATAAGAAGATTTTATTTTTTATTTTATGGATTGGCCCCCTTACAGAGGGAGCCAAGGATGAGAGCTAAATGGAGTTTCATAGGGGACTGGAGACCCGCACCAATGGTAGCCAGGTTCTGGAGTTTCTGGCAGCATGGGGCAGGTGAGTGCTCAAGATGCACCCGTAGTGGTGCAGGCACCCAGAGGCCCCGTGTAAATGAGGTGCCCTCCCACTGACTCCACAAACTCCATCAAGGTGAATCCGCGGGCATGATTCTGGCACTCGGGGCTACAGACCCCAGACATTCCATCAACAAGGTCATGGGAGAATGTTTTGAGAATGTCAGTCACACTTCAGATGTCATTTTTTTAAAGTGCCAAAAATATATAAAGAAAGAAAGGTCCTCAATTCATGCAAGAGCTGGAAAGTTAGAAGCTCCTGTTAAAGTGCAAGTTGTCATTTCATGATGCTTTCATCTGACCTGGAAATTTACAAGCACCTTTGTATCTGCAAACTTCCTTCATCAAACAGCAATTAAACTCCAACTGACCTCTGTTTATATTAGACATTGTGGCTTTAAGGGGACAGGTCATCTTACAGAGAGCTCCACCTTAGCAGCAGAGTAATGAATTGTACATTACACTGTATCCCGTCAGAAAACAGCATATTATCTGACTCAATGTGAACAACACAGTTTATATAAGTAATATGACGTGAAGTAAACAAATGTATTTATGGTACACATGTGGTGTGTCACGCAACAGTTTACTGGTCTGGTCACCTGCAGTGAAATGACTGTGGAATGTTTGTGTGTGAGTTTCAGCATATTGGCATTTATTCCCCAGGCTGATATGGTGAATCCCCCACCCACCTTCGCTCATACACACTTTGTCATTCCAATCATACCCCACCAAATTAAAATCACACCACTGTTGTCAGCATTGTTGTAGACAGTCTTTAGAAAACATTTTGAGAATATTTGAGTGATTTTTTTTTAACAATTTGAATTGCAATGAAGTAGTGTTCTCCAATGCTTGTTATATGTTTTAAAGAAATAATCTCACTGCTTGGGCTACGACACTCAGGGTCATAGTAAAGTCAGCCACCCGTGGCTAAATTAAATCTAATAGAAACACAGCTAATTGCATTATTTCATGTAGTGTAATGAAATTGCATTATGTAAAGTGCTAAAAAGGCTGTTAAGCTGTCCAGTGCCAGTTGTAGGAATTCAGAATTCATTGGCTGGTGCAGTAATTGGATGCAGATGACCCTTAAGGGGCCAATGAGGAACATTGCAGCCACTTAGAAAGGAAATAACAGCCATTCGAATACTGAATACGGCACCAATTGTCCCATAAGTGATAAACATTTGGCAACGATTTACATAACTCTTCTTGCCGGCCGCTTTCTACAAGAAGGTAGTCAGTAGGTGATCAGGCACTGGGAAACAGTGATCAGAACTATTTTTTCTTTTAGCCATGCTGATGTTCTTCTACCAGTTGAGGCAGCGGTGATGGGTGTAGGAAATGGAACAGTAATCAAAAGTTACAAAACTCATGGGCCGCGAAATTTGGCACGTTAGCGCCGGCAGTTAAGGCCGGTTTGAAGAAAAAAATGGCAGCCGCCTCGCTTCCGCCCACTTCCGGTGCAGCCCACGCTGTTCGCCATCTTGGTGAGGGCGATAGCGTGGGCAGGACGTGCATGCATCGGCAGTATGCAGAGTAGGCAGATTGTAGAATCATAGAAAGTTACAACACGGAAGGAGGCCATTTCGGCCCATCGTGTCCGCTCCGGCCAACAAAGAGCTATCCAGCCTAATCCCACTTCCCAGCTCTTGGTCCGTATCCCTGCAGGTTAGAGCATCCCAAGTGCACATCCAAGTACTTTTTAAATGTGGTTAGGGTTCCTGCCTCTACCACCCTTTCAGGCAGTGAGTTCCAGACCCCGTGACATCATGGAATAAACGGGTCTTTTTCCGAGTGGCAGGCAGTGACTAGTGGCGTACCGCAGGGATCGGTGCTAGGACCCCAGCTATTCACAATATATATTAATGATCTAGACGAGGGAACTAGATGTAATATCTTCAAGTTTGCAGACGACACAAAGCTGGGTGGGCGTGTGTGCTGTGAGGAGGATGCAGAGAAACTCCAGTATGATTTGGACAGGTTGGGTGATTGGGCAGATGCATGGCAGATGCAGTATAATGTGGATAAATGCGAGGTTATCCACTTTGGTGGCAAAAACAGGAAGACAGATTATTATCTGAACGGCAATAGATTTGGAAAAGGGGAAGTGCAATGAGACCTGGGTGTCCTTGTGCACCAGTCACTGAAGGTAAGCATGCAGGTGCAGCAGGCGGTTAAGAAGGCAAATGGTATGTTGGCCTTCATAGCGAGAGGATTCGAGTACAGGAGCAAGGATGTCTTGCTGCAGTTGTACAATGCCTTGGTGAGACCACACCTTGAGTATTGTGTGCAGTTTTGGTCGCCTTATCTAAGGAAGGATGTTCTTGCCATGGAGGGAGTGCAGCGAAGATTCACCAGACTGATACCTGGGATGGCAGGAATGACGTATGAAGAGAGATTGGGTCGATTGGGCTTGTATTCGCTAGAGTTTAGAAGAATGAGAGGGGATCGCATTGAAACTTATAAAATTCTAACAGGACTAGACAGACTAGATGTAGGAAGGATGTTCCCGATGGCGGGGGAGTCCAGAACCAGGGGTCACAGTCTAAGGATAAGGGGTAAGCCATTTAGGACTGAGATGAGGAGGAATTTCTTCACCCAGAGAATGGTGAACCTGTGGAATTCTCTACCACAGAAGGCAGTTGAGGCCAATTCATTAAATATATTCAAGAAGGAGTTAGATAAGGCTAAAGGGATCAAGAGATATGGGGAGAAAGCAGGGACAGGGTACTGAATTTGGATGATCAGCCATGATCTCATTAAATGGCGGAACAGGTACGAGGGGCCAAATGGCCTACTCCTGCTCCTATCTTCTATGTTTCTATGATGCACAACCTGCGATTTTGGACATCACCGTTTCAATCAACGCCCTCTCCTAAACACGCACAGCAGAACATGCATTAAGCTGCACAAGGGAACCCCACCAGCGCTATTTAAAGGGATACATCCAACTTGCAGGTATGTTGATAATTTCTCTTGTACTGGCTCTTGCAGAGTTTATATGAATACTGTCTTGCTGGAAGACATTTATAAAGTTGTTAAAGTGTACCGGGAGTGTCGCTGGATCTTGGGGAGGCGTTGGCTGCTACTGGAAGGTCTCTAACTACACAACTTTCTCCCAGTCATGACAGGGAGACGGCACAGAGGCAGCAAAGAAGACAAGCCGCTCGCAGAGGGAGGAGAAGAAGGGGGAGGAGGGCTCTCAGCAGGAGGCCTTACCCACCTAGGGTCTTCAGGGAGCACTTCTCCCAGCTGTACCTAAGCCAGGATCAATGTGTTCGGTGGCTCCACTTCTCCAAGGCGGTGGTCACAGAACTCTGCCACCTCTTTGAGTCTTTGCTGAGTCTTTGAGTATATTCAAGGCTGAGATAGATAGATTTTTGGACTCTAGGGGAATCAAGGGATATGGGGATCGGGAGTTGAGGTTGATGATCAGCCGTGATCTTATTGAATGGCGGAGCAGGCTTGAGGGGCCGTATGGCCTACTCCTGCTCTTATTTCTTATGTTCTTATGTTCTTGGAACCAGACCTGCAGCCTCACAGCAGGGTGACGACAGCTCTGCAAGTGGCCCTCAACATGACCGTGGCCCTGAATTTTTTTTGCCAGCAGATCCTTCCAGGCTGGAACAGGCGACATAGTGAACATCTCACAGTTCGCCGTCCATTGCTGTATCCGGGAGGTCACAGAGGCTCTGTACTCTAGGAGAAGGGACTTCATTGTCTTCTCTCTACATTACATAGATACATAGAAGATAGGAGCAGGAGTAGGCCATCCGGCCCTTCGAGCCTGCTCCGCCATTTAATGAGATCATGGCTGATCCTTCAATTCAGTATCCCGTCCCCGCCTTCTCTCCGTAACCCTTAACCCCTTTTGCCTGTAGAAATATATCTAATTCCCTCTTAAATATATTTAATGAGCTGGCGTACACTGCCCTCTGTGGCAATGAGTTCCACAGGTTCACCACTCTCTGAGTGAAGAAATTCCCCCTCATTTCTGTCCTAAATGGTTTAGCCCTTATCCTTAAATTATGTCCTCTAGTTCTGTTCTCACCCGCCAAGGGAAACATTCCTTCTGCATCTAATCTGTCTAGACCTGTCAGAATTTTATACACTTCTATGAGGTCCCCTCTCAATCTTCTAAACTCCAGTGTGTACATCCCTAAACTACATAGTCTCTCCTCATAGGTCAATCCCGCCATTCCTGGTATCAGCCTGGTGAATCGCCGCTGCACCCCCTCCATGGCAAGAACATCTTTCCTCAGATGAGGCGACCAAAACTGTACACAGTACTCGAGGTGTGGTCTCACCAGTGCCCTGTACAGCTGCAGCAAGGTATCCCTGTTCCTGTATTCCAACCCTTTTGCTATGAAGGCCAGCATACCGTTTGCCTTCTTGACCGCCTGTTGCACCTGCATGCTCGCCTTCAGTGACTGGTGTACAAGAACACCCAGGTCTCTCTGTACTTCCCCCTCTCCCAATTTATTGCCATTTAAATAATAATTTGCCCTCCCGTTCCTGCACCCAAGGTGGATAACTTCGCACTTGTCCACATTATAGTGCATCTGCCATTTATCCGCCCAATCACCCAGTCTGTCCAAATCGCTCTGGAGCTTCCTGGTCTCCTCCTCTGAGCCCACCCCCCCTCCTAGTTTAGTGTCGTCTGCAAATTTGGAAATGCTGCATTCGACTCCCTGATCCAGGTCATTAATATAAATTGTGAACAGCTGGGGACCCAGGACAGATCCCTGTGGTACCCCACTTGTTACTGCCTGCCATTCAGAAAATGAGCCGTTTATTCCAACTCTCTGTTTTCTATCTGACAGCCAGTTCTCTATCCACGTCAATACTTTCCCCTTTATCCCATGAGCTTCAATTTTCCATGCTAATCTTTTATGTGGGACCTTATCGAAGGCCTTTTGGAAGTCCAGGTACACCACATCTACTGGCTCTCCCCCATCTATTTTACCAGTTACTCCCTCAAAAAATTCCAATAGATTAGTCAAGCACGATTTACCCTTTGTAAATCCATGTTGACTCTGTCCTATCCTGTCCCCATTTGCTAAGTGCTCGGCTATTTCATCCTTAATGATGGACTCCAGCATTTTGCCCACAACTGATGTAAGGCTTACAGGTCTGTAATTACCTGCTTTTTCCCTACCCCCCTTTTTGAATAGTGGGGTAACGTTAGCTACCCTCCAATCCATGGGCACTGTTCCCGAGTCTAATGAATTCTGAAAAATCATGCTTAGCGCATCCGCTATCTCTAGGGCCACCTCCTTCAGTACCCTAGGATGCATGTTATCAGGCCCTGGGGATTTGTCCGCCTTCAATCCCTTTAGCTTCCTTAACACCATATCCTTAGAGATATTGATTTGCGTCAGTTCCTCCTTTGCCAATGTCCCTATTTTTCCCGATATCCCAGGGAGGTTTTTTGTGTCTTCCTTCGTAAAGACTGACCCAAAGTATGCATTTAGTTGGTCTGCCATTTCCTTATTTCCCATTATATATTCCCCCGTATCTGACTGCAATGGACCAACTTTGGTTTTCACCAGTCTTTTCCTCTTGATATACTTATAAAAGCTTTTGGAGTTAGTTTTTATATTTTCCGCCAGCTTGCTTTCGTAAGCTATTTTGCCCTTCTTGATTAAGCCCTTTGCCCTCCTTTGCTCTATCTTAAACTGTTCCCAATCTTCCGCTCTGGCGCGTTTTTTGGCTATTTTATACGCCCTATCTTTGGATTTTATGCTGTCTCTAATTTCCCCTGTTATCCACGGTTGAGTCACCTTTTTAGATTTCCTTTTATGCCAGATTGGTATAAACAATTTTTGCAATTTTGTCATTCTATCTTTAAATGCTTGCCATTGTTTATCTACCTCCAGTCCTCCCAGGAACGTTGTCCAATCAGACCTACTCAGTTCCCGTCTAATGGCATCATAATTCCCCTTGTTTAAATTCAGGACCTGAGTCTCTGAGTCAATTTCTTCGCTCTCCATTTCGAGTGAGAAATCGATCATGTTATGATCGCTCTGACCCAAGGGTCCCCGTACAACAAGATTACTAATTAGTCCCTTCTCATTGCACAGTACCCAGTCCAATATAGCCTGTTCCCGAGTTGGTTCCTCGACATATTGATCCAGATAACCATCCCTTAAACACTCAAGGAATTCCTCCTCCTCATTATTTTTACTGATTAGGCTAGTCCAATCTATATGTGACTACACTTCAAAAAGTACTTCATTGGCTGTAAAGCGTTTTGAGACATCCAGTGGTCGTGAAAGGCGCTATATAAATGCTAGTTTTCTTTTTATAAACAGTTCGAGCTCCCCGGAGCGACTGGCACTCCCTTGGGGCGGTGCCTCAGCATTCCTAGCCATCTGTTGGAGTAAAGACTGCTGGATTGCTGTGACACCCTGCAAGCCCCTTTCCGCACTCATAAACCTAACCTAAGCAGTCTGAGCTTGTGTGGCAGCAAGCTGAGCCTTCATGACAGAAGTCAGAGCTTCCACTGCAGCACTCAGACATTGGGTCGAATCCACTAGTGCTGCAATGGAAGCTGCAATATCGCCCATTGTACCCGGCATCATGGTTGGGTCCACAAGTGCTCTAATGGAGTTGCCCATCACTTCCATCCTGGAAATCATGGGCTCCATGCTCTGCGCGTATCTGATCTGTGACAGGATTATGACTATATCTGATCTGTGACAGGAATACGATCTTACCTGATCTGTGACAGGAATATGACCTTATCTGAACTGTGACATAACTATGACCTTATCTGACAAGTGACAGGATAATGATCTTATCTGAGCTGTGACAGGAATATGTCCTTATCTGATCTGTGGCAGGAATATGACTATAGCTGGTCTGTGACAGGAATATGACCTCATCTGATCCGTGACAGGAATATGATCTTAAAAGATCTGTGACAAGAATATGATCTTATCTGATCTGTGACAGGATTATGGCCTTATCTGACCTGTGACAGGAATATGATCTTATCTGATCCGTGAAAAGAATGAGACCTTATCTTATCTGTGACACGAATATGAACTTATCTGATCTGTGACAGAAATATGACCTTATCTGATCTGTTGACAGGAATATGACGATATCTGATCTGTGACAGGAATATGACTATATCTGATCTGTTACGGGACTATGACCTTATCTGATCTGTGACAGGACTATGACCTTATCTGATCTGTGACAGGACTATGACTATATCTGATCTGTGACAAGACAATGATCTTAGCTGATCTGTGACAGGAATATGACCTTATCTGATCTGTGACACGAATATGATCCTATCTGATCTGTGGCAGGAATATGACTATATCTGATCTGTGACAGGAATATGATCTTAACTGATCTGTGACAGGAATCTAACCTTATCTGATCCATGACAGGAATATAACCTTATTTGGCCTGTGACAGGAATATGATCTTTTCTGATCTGTGACAGGAATATGACCTGATCTGATCTGTGACAGGAATATGACTATATCTGATCTGTGACAAGACAATGATCTTAGCTGATCTGTGACAGGAATATGACCTTATCTGACCTGTGACACGAATATGACCTTATCTGATCTGTGACAGAAATATAACCTTATCTGATCTGTGACAGGACTATGACCTTATCCAATCTGTGACAGGACTATGACTATATCTGATCTGTGACAGGAATATGACCTTATCTGATCTGTGACAGGAAAATGACTATATCTGATCTGTGACAGGAATATGACCTTATCTGATCTGTGACAGGAAAATTACCTTACCTGACCTGTGACAGGAATATGATCTTAACTGATCTGTGACAGGAATATAACCTTATCTGATCTGTGACAGGAATATAACCTTATTTGATCTGTGACAGGAATATGATCTTTTCTGATCTGTGACAGGACAATGACCTTATCTGATCTGTGACAGGCCTACAATCTTATCTGATCTGTGACAAGAATATGACCTTATCTGAACTGCGACAGTAATATGTCCTTATCTGAACTGTAACAGGACTATGACTACATCTGATCTGTGACAGTAACATTATCTAATCTGATCTGTGACACGAATATGATCTTATCTGATCTGTGACAGGAATATAACCTCAACTGTTCTGTGACAGGAATATGATCTTATCTGATCTGCGACATGAATATGATCTTATCTGATCTGTGACAAGACTATGATCTTATCTGACCTGTGACAAGACTATGACTATATCTGATCTGTGACAGGAATATGATCTGATCGGATCTGTGAGAGAAATATGATCTTATCTGATCTGTGACAAGAATGTGATGTTATCTGATCTGTGACGGGAATATGATCTTATCTGATCTGTGAAAGGACTATGACTATATCTGATCTGTGACAGGAATGTGATCTTATCTGATCTTTAACAGGAATATGACTATATCAAATCTGTGACAGGAATATGATCTTATCTGATCTGTGCCAGGTATATGACGTTATCTGATCTGTGACAGGAATATGATCATATCTGATCTGTGACAGGAATGTGATCTTATCTGATCTGTGTCAGGAATATGACGTTTTCTGATCTGTGACAGGAATATGACCATATCTGATCTGTGGTAGGAATGTGAACTTATCTGATCTGTAACAGGAATATGACTATATCTGATCTGTGACAGGAATATGACCTTCTATAAACAGTGACACAAATATGATCTTATCTGAACTGTGACAAGACTATGATCTTATCTGATCTGTGACACAAATATGATTTTATCTGATCTGTGATAGGAATAAGACCTTATCTGATCTGTGACAAGGCTGTGTACGTATCTGATTTTTGACAGGAATATTACTTTATCTGATCTGTGACAGGAATATGACCTTATCTGATCTGTGACAGGAATATGACCTTATCTGACCTGTGACAGGTCTGTGAGTATATCTGATCTGTGGTAGGAATGTGATCTTATCTGATCTGTAACAGGAATATGACTATATCTGACCTGTGACAGGAATATGACCATATCTGATCTGTGACAGGAATGTGATCTTATCTGATCTGTGTCAGGAATATGACGTTTTCTGATCTGTGACAGGAATATGACCATATCTGATCTGTGGTAGGAATGTGATCTTATCTGATCTGTAACAGGAATATGACTATATCTGATCTGTGACAAGAATATGACCGTCTATAAACAGTGACACAAATATGATCTTATCTGAACTGTGACAAGACTATGATCTTATCTGATCTGTGACACAGATATGATCTTATCTGATCTGTGACAGGAATATGACTATATCTGAGCTGTGACAGGTCTATGAGTATATCTGATCTGTGACGGGAATATGACTAGATCTGATCTGTGACAGGAATATGATCTTATCTGATCTGCGACATGAATATGATCTTATCTGATCTGTGACAAGACTATGATCTTATCTGACCTGTGACAAGACTATGACTATATCTGATCTGTGACAGGAATATGATCTGATCGGATCTGTGAGAGAAATATGATCTTATCTGATCTGTGACAAGAATGTGATGTTATCTGATCTGTGACAGGAATATGATCTTATCTGATCTGTGAAAGGACTATGACTATATCTGATCTGTGACAGGAATGTGATCTTATCTGATCTTTAACAGGAATATGACTATATCTAATCTGTGACAGGAATATGATCTTATCTGATCTGTGACAGGAATATGACCTTATCTAATCTGTGACAGGAATATGACCATATCTGATCTGTGACAGGAATGTGATCTTATCTGATCTTTAACAGGAATATGACTGTATCTAATCTGTGACAGTAATATGATCTTATCTGATCTGTGACAGGAATTTGACCTTATCTGATCTGTCACAAGACTGTGATCTTTTCTGATCTATGACTGGACTATGACTATATCTGATCTGTGACAGGAATATGATCTTATCTGATCTGCGACAAGACTATGATCTTATCTGATCTGTAACATGAATATGACTATTTTGGATCTGTGACAGGAATATGACCTTATCTGATCTGTGAGAGGAATGTGATCTTATCGGATCTGTAACAAGACTATGATCTTATCTGATCTGTGACGGGAATATGATCTTATCTATCTCTGACAAGACCATGATTTTATCTGATCTGTGACAGGAATATGAGTATATCAGATCTGTGATTCGAATATTATCTTATCTGATCTATGACAAGACTATGATTTTATCTGAACTGTGACAGGAATATCACCAGATTTGATCTGTGACAGGAATGTGATCTTATCTGATCAGTGACAGGAATGTGATCTTATCTGATCTGTGACAGGAATATGACCACATCTGATCTGTGACAGGAATGTGATCTTATCTGATCTATAACAGGAATATGACCTTATCTCAACTGTGACAGGAATGTGATCTTATCGGATCTGTGGCAGGAATATGATCTTATCTGATCTATAACAGGAATATGACCTTATCTGATCTGTGACAAGACGATGATCTTATCTGAACTGTGATAGGAATAAGACCTTATCTGATCTGTAACAAGGCTGTGGACGTATCTGATTTTTGACAGGAATATTACTTTATCTGATCTGTGACAGGAATATGACCTTATCTGATCTGTGACAGGAATATGACCATATCTGATCTGTGACAGGAATGTGATCTTATCTGATCTGTGTCAGGAATATGACGTTTTCTGATCTGTGACAGGAATATGACCATATCTGATCTGTGGTAGGAATGTGAACTTATCTGATCTGTAACAGGAATATGACTATATCTGATCTGTGACAGGAATATGACCTTCTATAAACAGTGACACAAATATGATCTTATCTGAACTGTGACAAGACTATGATCTTATCTGATCTGTGACACAAATATGATTTTATCTGATCTGTGATAGGAATAAGACCTTATCTGATCTGTGACAAGGCTGTGTACGTATCTGATTTTTGACAGGAATATTACTTTATCTGATCTGTGACAGGAATATGACCTTATCTGATCTGTGACAGGAATATGACCTTATCTGACCTGTGACAGGTCTGTGAGTATATCTGATCTGTGGTAGGAATGTGATCTTATCTGATCTGTAACAGGAATATGACTATATCTGACCTGTGACAGGAATATGACCATATCTGATCTGTGACAGGAATGTGATCTTATCTGATCTGTGTCAGGAATATGACGTTTTCTGATCTGTGACAGGAATATGACCATATCTGATCTGTGGTAGGAATGTGATCTTATCTGATCTGTAACAGGAATATGACTATATCTGATCTGTGACAAGAATATGACCGTCTATAAACAGTGACACAAATATGATCTTATCTGAACTGTGACAAGACTATGATCTTATCTGATCTGTGACACAGATATGATCTTATCTGATCTGTGACAGGAATATGACTATATCTGAGCTGTGACAGGTCTATGAGTATATCTGATCTGTGACGGGAATATGACTAGATCTGATCTGTGACAGGAATATGATCTTATCTGATCTGCGACATGAATATGATCTTATCTGATCTGTGACAAGACTATGATCTTATCTGACCTGTGACAAGACTATGACTATATCTGATCTGTGACAGGAATATGATCTGATCGGATCTGTGAGAGAAATATGATCTTATCTGATCTGTGACAAGAATGTGATGTTATCTGATCTGTGACAGGAATATGATCTTATCTGATCTGTGAAAGGACTATGACTATATCTGATCTGTGACAGGAATGTGATCTTATCTGATCTTTAACAGGAATATGACTATATCTAATCTGTGACAGGAATATGATCTTATCTGATCTGTGACAGGAATATGACCTTATCTAATCTGTGACAGGAATGTGATCTTATCTGATCTTTAACAGGAATATGACTGTATCTAATCTGTGACAGTAATATGATCTTATCTGATCTGTGACAGGAATTTGACCTTATCTGATCTGTCACAAGACTGTGATCTTTTCTGATCTATGACTGGACTATGACTATATCTGATCTGTGACAGGAATATGATCTTATCTGATCTGCGACAAGACTATGATCTTATCTGATCTGTAACATGAATATGACTATTTTGGATCTGTGACAGGAATATGACCTTATCTGATCTGTGAGAGGAATGTGATCTTATCGGATCTGTAACAAGACTATGATCTTATCTGATCTGTGACGGGAATATGATCTTATCTATCTCTGACAAGACCATGATTTTATCTGATCTGTGACAGGAATATGAGTATATCAGATCTGTGATTCGAATATTATCTTATCTGATCTATGACAAGACTATGATTTTATCTGAACTGTGACAGGAATATCACCAGATTTGATCTGTGACAGGAATGTGATCTTATCTGATCAGTGACAGGAATGTGATCTTATCTGATCTGTGACAGGAATATGACCACATCTGATCTGTGACAGGAATGTGATCTTATCTGATCTGCGACATGAATATGATCTTATCTGATCTGTGACACGACTATGATCTTATCTGACCTGTGACAAGACTATGACTATATCTGATCTGTGACAGGAATATGATCTGATCGGATCTGTGAGAGAAATATGATCTTATCTGATCTGTGACAAGAATGTGATGTTATCTGATCTGTGACGGGAATATGATCTTATCTGATCTGTGAAAGGACTATGACTATATCTGATCTGTGACAGGAATGTGATCTTATCTGATCTTTAACAGGAATATGACTACATCAAATCTGTGACAGGAATATGATCTTATCTGATCTGTGCCAGGTATATGACATTATCTGATCTGTGACAGGAATATGATCATATCTGATCTGTGACAGGAATGTGATCTTATCTGATCTGTGTCAGGAATATGACGTTTTCTGATCTGTGACAGGAATATGACCATATCTGATCTGTGGTAGGAATGTGAACTTATCTGATCTGTAACAGGAATCTGACTATATCTGATCTGTGACAGGAATATGACCTTCTATAAACAGTGACACAAATATGATCTTATCTGAACTGTGACAAGACTATGATCTTATCTGATCTGTGACACAAATATGATTTTATCTGATCTGTGATAGGAATAAGACCTTATCTGATCTGTGACAAGGCTGTGTACGTATCTGATTTTTGACAGGAATATTACTTTATCTGATCTGTGACAGGAATATGACCTTATCTGATCTGTGACAGGAATATGACCTTATCTGACCTGTGACAGGTCTGTGAGTATATCTGATCTGTGGTAGGAATGTGATCTTATCTGATCTGTAACAGGAATATGACTATATCTGACCTGTGACAGGAATATGACCATATCTGATCTGTGACAGGAATGTGATCTTATCTGATCTGTGTCAGGAATATGACGTTTTCTGATCTGTGACAGGAATATGACCATATCTGATCTGTGGTAGGAATGTGATCTTATCTGATCTGTAACAGGAATATGACTATATCTGATCTGTGACAAGAATATGACCGTCTATAAACAGTGACACAAATATGATCTTATCTGAACTGTGACAAGACTATGATCTTATCTGATCTGTGACACAGATATGATCTTATCTGATCTGTGACAGGAATATGACTATATCTGAGCTGTGACAGGTCTATGAGTATATCTGATCTGTGACGGGAATATGACTAGATCTGATCTGTGACAGGAATATGATCTTATCTGATCTGCGACATGAATATGATCTTATCTGATCTGTGACAAGACTATGATCTTATCTGACCTGTGACAAGACTATGACTATATCTGATCTGTGACAGGAATATGATCTGATCGGATCTGTGAGAGAAATATGATCTTATCTGATCTGTGACAAGAATGTGATGTTATCTGATCTGTGACAGGAATATGATCTTATCTGATCTGTGAAAGGACTATGACTATATCTGATCTGTGACAGGAATGTGATCTTATCTGATCTTTAACAGGAATATGACTATATCTAATCTGTGACAGGAATATGATCTTATCTGATCTGTGACAGGAATATGACCTTATCTAATCTGTGACAGGAATATGACCATATCTGATCTGTGACAGGAATGTGATCTTATCTGATCTTTAACAGGAATATGACTGTATCTAATCTGTGACAGTAATATGATCTTATCTGATCTGTGACAGGAATTTGACCTTATCTGATCTGTCACAAGACTGTGATCTTTTCTGATCTATGACTGGACTATGACTATATCTGATCTGTGACAGGAATATGATCTTATCTGATCTGCGACAAGACTATGATCTTATCTGATCTGTAACATGAATATGACTATTTTGGATCTGTGACAGGAATATGACCTTATCTGATCTGTGAGAGGAATGTGATCTTATCGGATCTGTAACAAGACTATGATCTTATCTGATCTGTGACGGGAATATGATCTTATCTATCTCTGACAAGACCATGATTTTATCTGATCTGTGACAGGAATATGAGTATATCAGATCTGTGATTCGAATATTATCTTATCTGATCTATGACAAGACTATGATTTTATCTGAACTGTGACAGGAATATCACCAGATTTGATCTGTGACAGGAATGTGATCTTATCTGATCAGTGACAGGAATGTGATCTTATCTGATCTGTGACAGGAATATGACCACATCTGATCTGTGACAGGAATGTGATCTTATCTGATCTATAACAGGAATATGACCTTATCTCAACTGTGACAGGAATGTGATCTTATCGGATCTGTGGCAGGAATATGATCTTATCTGATCTATAACAGGAATATGACCTTATCTGATCTGTGACAAGACGATGATCTTATCTGAACTGTGATAGGAATAAGACCTTATCTGATCTGTAACAAGGCTGTGGACGTATCTGATTTTTGACAGGAATATTACTTTATCTGATCTGTGACAGGAATATGACCTTATCTGATCTGTGACAGGAATATGACCATATCTGATCTGTGACAGGAATGTGATCTTATCTGATCTGTGTCAGGAATATGACGTTTTCTGATCTGTGACAGGAATATGACCATATCTGATCTGTGGTAGGAATGTGAACTTATCTGATCTGTAACAGGAATATGACTATATCTGATCTGTGACAGGAATATGACCTTCTATAAACAGTGACACAAATATGATCTTATCTGAACTGTGACAAGACTATGATCTTATCTGATCTGTGACACAAATATGATTTTATCTGATCTGTGATAGGAATAAGACCTTATCTGATCTGTGACAAGGCTGTGTACGTATCTGATTTTTGACAGGAATATTACTTTATCTGATCTGTGACAGGAATATGACCTTATCTGATCTGTGACAGGAATATGACCTTATCTGACCTGTGACAGGTCTGTGAGTATATCTGATCTGTGGTAGGAATGTGATCTTATCTGATCTGTAACAGGAATATGACTATATCTGACCTGTGACAGGAATATGACCATATCTGATCTGTGACAGGAATGTGATCTTATCTGATCTGTGTCAGGAATATGACGTTTTCTGATCTGTGACAGGAATATGACCATATCTGATCTGTGGTAGGAATGTGATCTTATCTGATCTGTAACAGGAATATGACTATATCTGATCTGTGACAAGAATATGACCGTCTATAAACAGTGACACAAATATGATCTTATCTGAACTGTGACAAGACTATGATCTTATCTGATCTGTGACACAGATATGATCTTATCTGATCTGTGACAGGAATATGACTATATCTGAGCTGTGACAGGTCTATGAGTATATCTGATCTGTGACGGGAATATGACTAGATCTGATCTGTGACAGGAATATGATCTTATCTGATCTGCGACATGAATATGATCTTATCTGATCTGTGACAAGACTATGATCTTATCTGACCTGTGACAAGACTATGACTATATCTGATCTGTGACAGGAATATGATCTGATCGGATCTGTGAGAGAAATATGATCTTATCTGATCTGTGACAAGAATGTGATGTTATCTGATCTGTGACAGGAATATGATCTTATCTGATCTGTGAAAGGACTATGACTATATCTGATCTGTGACAGGAATGTGATCTTATCTGATCTTTAACAGGAATATGACTATATCTAATCTGTGACAGGAATATGATCTTATCTAATCTGTGACAGGAATATGACCATATCTGATCTGTGACAGGAATGTGATCTTATCTGATCTTTAACAGGAATATGACTGTATCTAATCTGTGACAGTAATATGATCTTATCTGATCTGTGACAGGAATTTGACCTTATCTGATCTGTCACAAGACTGTGATCTTTTCTGATCTATGACTGGACTATGACTATATCTGATCTGTGACAGGAATATGATCTTATCTGATCTGCGACAAGACTATGATCTTATCTGATCTGTAACATGAATATGACTATTTGGATCTGTGACAGGAATATGACCTTATCTGATCTGTGAGAGGAATGTGATCTTATCGGATCTGTAACAAGACTATGATCTTATCTGATCTGTGACGGGAATATGATCTTATCTATCTCTGACAAGACCATGATTTTATCTGATCTGTGACAGGAATATGAGTATATCAGATCTGTGATTCGAATATTATCTTATCTGATCTATGACAAGACTATGATTTTATCTGAACTGTGACAGGAATATCACCAGATTTGATCTGTGACAGGAATGTGATCTTATCTGATCAGTGACAGGAATGTGATCTTATCTGATCTGTGACAGGAATATGACCACATCTGATCTGTGACAGGAATGTGATCTTATCTGATCTATAACAGGAATATGACCTTATCTCAACTGTGACAGGAATGTGATCTTATCGGATCTGTGGCAGGAATATGATCTTATCTGATCTATAACAGGAATATGACCTTATCTGATCTGTGACAAGACGATGATCTTATCTGAACTGTGATAGGAATAAGACCTTATCTGATCTGTAACAAGGCTGTGGACGTATCTGATTTTTGACAGGAATATTACTTTATCTGATCTGTGACAGGAATATGACCTTATCTGATCTGTGACAGGAATATGACCTTATCTGATCTGTGACACAAATATGATCTTATCTGATCTGTGACAGGAATATGACTATATCTGACCTGTGACAGGTCTGTGAGTATATCTGATCTGTGGTAGGAATGTGATCTTATCTGATCTGTAACAGGAATATGACTATATCTGATCTGTGACAGGAATATGACCATATCTGATCTGTGACAGGAATGTGATCTTATCTGATCTGTGTCAGGAATATGACGTTTTCTGATCTGTGACAGGAATATGACCATATCTGATCTGTGGTAGGAATGTGAACTTATCTGATCTGTAACAGGAATATGACTATATCTGATCTGTGACAGGAATATGACCTTCTATAAACAGTGACACAAATATGATCTTATCTGAACTGTGACAAGACTATGATCTTATCTGATCTGTGACACAAATATGATCTTATCTGATCTGTGACAGGAATATGACTATATCTGAGCTGTGACAGGTCTATGAGTATATCTGATCTGTGACGGGAATATGACTATATCTGATCTGTGACAGGAATATGATCTTATCTGATCTGTGACAGGTCTTTGACTATATCTGATCTGTAAAAGGAATATGATCTTATCTGATCTGTGACAGGAATATAATCTCATCTTATCTGCGACATGAATATGATCTTATCTGACCCATGACAAGACTATGATCTTATCAGATCTGTAACAGGAATATGACTATATCTGATCTGTGAGAGGAGTATGATCTTATCTGATCTGTGACAAGACTATGATCTTATCTGATCTGTGACCGGAATATGACCAGATCTGATCTGTGAGAGGAATGTGATCTGGACGGATCTGTGACAAGACTATGATCTTATCTGATCTGTGACAGGAATATGACCTTATCTGGTCTATGACGGAAATATGATCTTCTCTGATCTCAGACCAGACTGTGAACTTATCTGATCTGTGACAGGACTATGACTATATCTGATCTGTGACGGAAATTTGATCTTATCTGATCTCAGACAAGACTGTGATCTTATCTGATCTGTGACAGGAATATGACTATATCTGAGCTGTGACAGGTCTATGAGTATATCTGATCTGTGACGGGAATATGACTATATCTGATCTGTGACAGGAATATGATCTTATCTGATCTGTGACAGGTCTTTGACTATATCTGATCTGTAAAAGGAATATGATCTTATCTGATCTGTGACAGGAATATGATCTCATCTTATCTGCGACATGAATATGATCTTATCTGACCCATGACAAGACTATGATCTTATCAGATCTGTAACAGGAATATGACTATATCTGATCTGTGAGAGGAGTATGATCTTATCTGATCTGTGACAAGACTATGATCTTATCTGATCTGTGACCGGAATATCACCTTAGCTGATCTGTGACAGGAATATGACCAGATCTGATCTGTGAGAGGAATGTGATCTGGACGGATCTGTGACAAGACTATGATCTTATCTGATCTGTGACAGGAATATGACCTTATCTGGTCTATGACGGAAATATGATCTTCTCTGTTCTCAGACCAGACTGTGAACTTATCTGATCTGTGACAGGACTATGACTATATCTGATCTGTGACGGAAATTTGATCTTATCTGATCTCAGACAAGACTGTGATCTTATCTGATCTGTGACAGGACTATAACCTTATCTGATCTGTGACAGGACTATGACTATATCTGATCTGTGACAGGAATATGACAATATCTGATCTGTGACAGGAAAGTGATCATATCTGATCTCTAACAGGAATATGACCTTATCTGATCTGTGACAGGGATGTGATCTTATCTGATCTGTGTCAGGAATATGACGTTTTCTGATCTGTGACAGGAATATGACCATATCTGATCTGTGGTAGGAATGTGATCTTAACTGATCTGTAACAGCAATATGACTATATCTGATCTGTGACAGGAATATGACCTTCTATAAACAGTGACACAAATATGATCTTATCTGAACTGTGACAAGACTATGATCTTATCTGATCTGTGACAGGAATATGACCTTATCTGATCTGTGACAAGACTATGATCTTATCTGATCTGTGACAGGAATATGACCATATCTGATCTGTGACAGGAATGTGATCATATCTGATCTGTGACAGGAATATGACTATATCTGATCTGTGACAGGAATGTGATCATATCTGATCAGTGACAGGAATATGATCTTAAAAGATCTGTGACAAGAATATGATCTTATCTGATCTGTGACAGGATTATGGCCTTATCTGACCTGTGACAGGAATATGATCTTATCTGATCCGTGAAAAGAATGAGACCTTATCTTATCTGTGACACGAATATGAACTTATCTGATCTGTGACAGAAATATGACCTTATCTGATCTGTTGACAGGAATATGACGATATCTGATCTGTGACAGGAATATGACTATATCTGATCTGTTATGGGACTATGACCTTATCTGATCTGTGACACAAATATGATCTTATCTGATCTGTGACAGGAATATGACTATATCTGACCTGTGACAGGTCTGTGAGTATATCTGATCTGTGGTAGGAATGTGATCTTATCTGATCTGTAACAGGAATATGACTATATCTGATCTGTGACAGGAATATGACCATATCTGATCTGTGACAGGAATGTGATCTTATCTGATCTGTGTCAGGAATATGACGTTTTCTGATCTGTGACAGGAATATGACCATATCTGATCTGTGGTAGGAATGTGAACTTATCTGATCTGTAACAGGAATATGACTATATCTGATCTGTGACAGGAATATGACCTTCTATAAACAGTGACACAAATATGATCTTATCTGAACTGTGACAAGACTATGATCTTATCTGATCTGTGACACAAATATGATCTTATCTGATCTGTGACAGGAATATGACTATATCTGAGCTGTGACAGGTCTATGAGTATATCTGATCTGTGACGGGAATATGACTATATCTGATCTGTGACAGGAATATGATCTTATCTGATCTGTGACAGGTCTTTGACTATATCTGATCTGTAAAAGGAATATGATCTTATCTGATCTGTGACAGGAATATAATCTCATCTTATCTGCGACATGAATATGATCTTATCTGACCCATGACAAGACTATGATCTTATCAGATCTGTAACAGGAATATGACTATATCTGATCTGTGAGAGGAGTATGATCTTATCTGATCTGTGACAAGACTATGATCTTATCTGATCTGTGACCGGAATATGACCAGATCTGATCTGTGAGAGGAATGTGATCTGGACGGATCTGTGACAAGACTATGATCTTATCTGATCTGTGACAGGAATATGACCTTATCTGGTCTATGACGGAAATATGATCTTCTCTGATCTCAGACCAGACTGTGAACTTATCTGATCTGTGACAGGACTATGACTATATCTGATCTGTGACGGAAATTTGATCTTATCTGATCTCAGACAAGACTGTGATCTTATCTGATCTGTGACAGGAATATGACTATATCTGAGCTGTGACAGGTCTATGAGTATATCTGATCTGTGACGGGAATATGACTATATCTGATCTGTGACAGGAATATGATCTTATCTGATCTGTGACAGGTCTTTGACTATATCTGATCTGTAAAAGGAATATGATCTTATCTGATCTGTGACAGGAATATGATCTCATCTTATCTGCGACATGAATATGATCTTATCTGACCCATGACAAGACTATGATCTTATCAGATCTGTAACAGGAATATGACTATATCTGATCTGTGAGAGGAGTATGATCTTATCTGATCTGTGACAAGACTATGATCTTATCTGATCTGTGACCGGAATATCACCTTAGCTGATCTGTGACAGGAATATGACCAGATCTGATCTGTGAGAGGAATGTGATCTGGACGGATCTGTGACAAGACTATGATCTTATCTGATCTGTGACAGGAATATGACCTTATCTGGTCTATGACGGAAATATGATCTTCTCTGTTCTCAGACCAGACTGTGAACTTATCTGATCTGTGACAGGACTATGACTATATCTGATCTGTGACGGAAATTTGATCTTATCTGATCTCAGACAAGACTGTGATCTTATCTGATCTGTGACAGGACTATAACCTTATCTGATCTGTGACAGGACTATGACTATATCTGATCTGTGACAGGAATATGACAATATCTGATCTGTGACAGGAAAGTGATCATATCTGATCTCTAACAGGAATATGACCTTATCTGATCTGTGACAGGAATGTGATCTTATCTGATCTGTGTCAGGAATATGACGTTTTCTGATCTGTGACAGGAATATGACCATATCTGATCTGTGGTAGGAATGTGATCTTAACTGATCTGTAACAGCAATATGACTATATCTGATCTGTGACAGGAATATGACCTTCTATAAACAGTGACACAAATATGATCTTATCTGAACTGTGACAAGACTATGATCTTATCTGATCTGTGACAGGAATATGACCTTATCTGATCTGTGACAAGACTATGATCTTATCTGATCTGTGACAGGAATATGACCATATCTGATCTGTGACAGGAATGTGATCATATCTGATCTGTGACAGGAATATGACTATATCTGATCTGTGACAGGAATGTGATCATATCTGATCAGTGACAGGAATATGATCTTAAAAGATCTGTGACAAGAATATGATCTTATCTGATCTGTGACAGGATTATGGCCTTATCTGACCTGTGACAGGAATATGATCTTATCTGATCCGTGAAAAGAATGAGACCTTATCTTATCTGTGACACGAATATGAACTTATCTGATCTGTGACAGAAATATGACCTTATCTGATCTGTTGACAGGAATATGACGATATCTGATCTGTGACAGGAATATGACTATATCTGATCTGTTATGGGACTATGACCTTATCTGATCTGTGACACAAATATGATCTTATCTGATCTGTGACAGGAATATGACTATATCTGACCTGTGACAGGTCTGTGAGTATATCTGATCTGTGGTAGGAATGTGATCTTATCTGATCTGTAACAGGAATATGACTATATCTGATCTGTGACAGGAATATGACCATATCTGATCTGTGACAGGAATGTGATCTTATCTGATCTGTGTCAGGAATATGACGTTTTCTGATCTGTGACAGGAATATGACCATATCTGATCTGTGGTAGGAATGTGAACTTATCTGATCTGTAACAGGAATATGACTATATCTGATCTGTGACAGGAATATGACCTTCTATAAACAGTGACACAAATATGATCTTATCTGAACTGTGACAAGACTATGATCTTATCTGATCTGTGACACAAATATGATCTTATCTGATCTGTGACAGGAATATGACTATATCTGAGCTGTGACAGGTCTATGAGTATATCTGATCTGTGACGGGAATATGACTATATCTGATCTGTGACAGGAATATGATCTTATCTGATCTGTGACAGGTCTTTGACTATATCTGATCTGTAAAAGGAATATGATCTTATCTGATCTGTGACAGGAATATGATCTCATCTTATCTGCGACATGAATATGATCTTATCTGACCCATGACAAGACTATGATCTTATCAGATCTGTAACAGGAATATGACTATATCTGATCTGTGAGAGGAGTATGATCTTATCTGATCTGTGACAAGACTATGATCTTATCTGATCTGTGACCGGAATATGACCAGATCTGATCTGTGAGAGGAATGTGATCTGGACGGATCTGTGACAAGACTATGATCTTATCTGATCTGTGACAGGAATATGACCTTATCTGGTCTATGACGGAAATATGATCTTCTCTGATCTCAGACCAGACTGTGAACTTATCTGATCTGTGACAGGACTATGACTATATCTGATCTGTGACGGAAATTTGATCTTATCTGATCTCAGACAAGACTGTGATCTTATCTGATCTGTGACAGGAATATGACTATATCTGAGCTGTGACAGGTCTATGAGTATATCTGATCTGTGACGGGAATATGACTATATCTGATCTGTGACAGGAATATGATCTTATCTGATCTGTGACAGGTCTTTGACTATATCTGATCTGTAAAAGGAATATGATCTTATCTGATCTGTGACAGGAATATGATCTCATCTTATCTGCGACATGAATATGATCTTATCTGACCCATGACAAGACTATGATCTTATCAGATCTGTAACAGGAATATGACTATATCTGATCTGTGAGAGGAGTATGATCTTATCTGATCTGTGACAAGACTATGATCTTATCTGATCTGTGACCGGAATATCACCTTAGCTGATCTGTGACAGGAATATGACCAGATCTGATCTGTGAGAGGAATGTGATCTGGACGGATCTGTGACAAGACTATGATCTTATCTGATCTGTGACAGGAATATGACCTTATCTGGTCTATGACGGAAATATGATCTTCTCTGATCTCAGACCAGACTGTGAACTTATCTGATCTGTGACAGGACTATGACTATATCTGATCTGTGACGGAAATTTGATCTTATCTGATCTCAGACAAGACTGTGATCTTATCTGATCTGTGACAGGACTATAACCTTATCTGATCTGTGACAGGACTATGACTATATCTGATCTGTGACAGGAATATGACAATATCTGATCTGTGACAGGAAAGTGATCATATCTGATCTCTAACAGGAATATGACCTTATCTGATCTGTGACAGGAATGTGATCTTATCTGATCTGTGTCAGGAATATGACGTTTTCTGATCTGTGACAGGAATATGACCATATCTGATCTGTGGTAGGAATGTGATCTTAACTGATCTGTAACAGCAATATGACTATATCTGATCTGTGACAGGAATATGACCTTCTATAAACAGTGACACAAATATGATCTTATCTGAACTGTGACAAGACTATGATCTTATCTGATCTGTGACAGGAATATGACCTTATCTGATCTGTGACAAGACTATGATCTTATCTGATCTGTGACAGGAATATGATCTTATCTAATATGTGATAGGAATATGGCGATATCTGATCTGTGACAAGAATATGATCTTATCTAATCTGTGACAGGAATATGACCATATCTGATCTGTGACAGGAATGTGATCATATCTGATCTGTGACAGGAATATGACTATATCTGATCTGTGACAGGAATGTGATCATATCTGATCAGTGACAGGAATATGATCTTAAAAGATCTGTGACAAGAATATGATCTTATCTGATCTGTGACAGGATTATGGCCTTATCTGACCTGTGACAGGAATATGATCTTATCTGATCCGTGAAAAGAATGAGACCTTATCTTATCTGTGACACGAATATGAACTTATCTGATCTGTGACAGAAATATGACCTTATCTGATCTGTTGACAGGAATATGACGATATCTGATCTGTGACAGGAATATGACTATATCTGATCTGTTATGGGACTATGACCTTATCTGATCTGTGACAGGACTATGACCTTATCTGATCTGTGACAGGACTATGACTATATCTGATCTGTGACAAGACAATGATCTTAGCTGATCTGTGACAGGAATATGACCTTATCTGATCTGTGACACGAATATGATCCTATCTGATCTGTGGCAGGAATATGACTATATCTGATCTGTGACAGGAATATGATCTTAACTGATCTGTGACAGGAATCTAACCTTATCTGATCCATGACAGGAATATAACCTTATTTGGCCTGTGACAGGAATATGATCTTTTCTGATCTGTGACAGGAATATGACCTGATCTGATCTGTGACAGGAATATGACTATATCTGATCTGTGACAAGACAATGATCTTAGCTGATCTGTGACAGGAATATGACCTTATCTGACCTGTGACACGAATATGACCTTATCTGATCTGTGACAGAAATATAACCTTATCTGATCTGTGACAGGACTATGACCTTATCCAATCTGTGACAGGACTATGACTATATCTGATCTGTGACAGGAATATGACCTTATCTGATCTGTGACAGGAAAATGACTATATCTGATCTGTGACAGGAATATGACCTTATCTGATCTGTGACAGGAAAATGACCTTACCTGACCTGTGACAGGAATATGATCTTAACTGATCTGTGACAGGAATATAACCTTATCTGATCTGTGACAGGAATATAACCTTATTTGATCTGTGACAGGAATATGATCTTTTCTGATCTGTGACAGGACAATGACCTTATCTGACCTGTGACAGGCCTACAATCTTATCTGATCTGTGACAAGAATATGACCTTATCTGAACTGAGACAGTAATATGTCCTTATCTGAACTGTAACAGGACTATGACTACATCTGATCTGTGACAGTAACATTATCTAATCTGATCTGTGACACGAATATGATCTTATCTGATCTGTGACAGGAATATAACCTCAACTGTTCTGTGACAGGAATATGATCTTATCTGATCTGCGACATGAATATGATCTTATCTGATCTGTGACAAGACTATGATCTTATCTGACCTGTGACAAGACTATGACTATATCTGATCTGTGACAGGAATATGATCTGATCGGATCTGTGAGAGAAATATGATCTTATCTGATCTGTGACAAGAATGTGATGTTATCTGATCTGTGACAGGAATATGATCTTATCTGATCTGTGAAAGGACTATGACGATATCTGATCTGTGACAGGAATGTGATCTTATCTGATCTTTAACAGGAATATGACTATATCGAATCTGTGACAGGAATATGATCTTATCTGATCTGTGCCAGGTATATGACGTTATCTGATCTGTGACAGGAATATGATCATATCTGATCTGTGACAGGAATGTGATCTTATCTGATCTGTGTCAGGAATATGACGTTTTCTGATCTGTGACAGGAATATGACCATATCTGATCTGTGGTAGGAATGTGAACTTATCTGATCTGTAACAGGAATATGACTATATCTGATCTGTGACAGGAATATGACCTTCTATAAACAGTGACACAAATATGATCTTATCTGAACTGTGACAAGACTATGATCTTATCTGATCTGTGACACAAATATGATCTTATCTGATCTGTGATAGGAATAATACCTTATCTGATCTGTGACAAGGCTGTGTACGTATCTGATTTTTGACAGGAATATTACTTTATCTGATCTGTGACAGGAATATGACCTTATCTGATCTGTGACAGGAATATGACCTTATCTGACCTGTGACAGGTCTGTGAGTATATCTGATCTGTGGTAGGAATGTGATCTTATCTGATCTGTAACAGGAATATGACTATATCTGACCTGTGACAGGAATATGACCATATCTGATCTGTGACAGGAATGTGATCTTATCTGATCTGTGTCAGGAATATGACGTTTTCTGATCTGTGACAGGAATATGACCATATCTGATCTGTGGTAGGAATGTGATCTTATCTGATCTGTAACAGGAATATGACTATATCTGATCTGTGACAAGAATATGACCGTCTATAAACAGTGACACAAATATGATCTTATCTGAACTGTGACAAGACTATGATCTTATCTGATCTGTGACACAGATATGATCTTATCTGATCTGTGACAGGAATATGACTATATCTGAGCTGTGACAGGTCTATGAGTATATCTGATCTGTGACGGGAATATGACTATATCTGATCTGTGACAGGAATATGATCTTATCTGATCTGCGACATGAATATGATCTTATCTGATCTGTGACAAGACTATGATCTTATCTGACCTGTGACAAGACTATGACTATATCTGATCTGTGACAGGAATATGATCTGATCGGATCTGTGAGAGAAATATGATCTTATCTGATCTGTGACAAGAATGTGATGTTATCTGATCTGTGACAGGAATATGATCTTATCTGATCTGTGAAAGGACTATGACTATATCTGATCTGTGACAGGAAGGTGATCTTATCTGATCTTTAACAGGAATATGACTATATCTAATCTGTGACAGGAATATGATCTTATCTGATCTGTGACAGGAATATGACCTTATCTAATCTGTGACAGGAATATGACCATATCTGATCTGTGACAGGAATGTGATCTTATCTGATCTTTAACAGGAATATGACTGTATCTAATCTGTGACAGTAATATGATCTTATCTGATCTGTGACAGGAATTTGACCTTATCTGATCTGTCACAAGACTGTGATCTTTTCTGATCTATGACTGGACTATGACTATATCTGATCTGTGACAGGAATATGATCTTATCTGATCTGCGACAAGACTATGATCTTATCTGATCTGTAACATGAATATGACTATTTTGGATCTGTGACAGGAATATGACCTTATCTGATCTGTGAGAGGAATGTGATCTTATCGGATCTGTAACAAGACTATGATCTTATCTGATCTGTGACGGGAATATGATCTTATCTATCTCTGACAAGACCATGATTTTATCTGATCTGTGACAGGAATATGAGTATATCAGATCTGTGATTCGAATATTATCTTATCTGATCTATGACAAGACTATGATTTTATCTGAACTGTGACAGGAATATCACCAGATTTGATCTGTGACAGGAATGTGATCTTATCTGATCAGTGACAGGAATGTGATCTTATCTGATCTGTGACAGGAATATGACCACATCTGATCTGTGACAGGAATGTGATCTTATCTGATCTATAACAGGAATATGACCTTATCTCAACTGTGACAGGAATGTGATCTTATCGGATCTGTGGCAGGAATATGATCTTATCTGATCTATAACAGGAATATGACCTTATCTGATCTGTGACAAGACGATGATCTTATCTGAACTGTGATAGGAATAAGACCTTATCTGATCTGTAACAAGGCTGTGGACGTATCTGATTTTTGACAGGAATATTACTTTATCTGATCTGTGACAGGAATATGACCTTATCTGATCTGTGACAGGAATATGACCTTATCTGATCTGTGACACAAATATGATCTTATCTGATCTGTGACAGGAATATGACTATATCTGACCTGTGACAGGTCTGTGAGTATATCTGATCTGTGGTAGGAATGTGATCTTATCTGATCTGTAACAGGAATATGACTATATCTGATCTGTGACAGGAATATGACCATATCTGATCTGTGACAGGAATGTGATCTTATCTGATCTGTGTCAGGAATATGACGTTTTCTGATCTGTGACAGGAATATGACCATATCTGATCTGTGGTAGGAATGTGAACTTATCTGATCTGTAACAGGAATATGACTATATCTGATCTGTGACAGGAATATGACCTTCTATAAACAGTGACACAAATATGATCTTATCTGAACTGTGACAAGACTATGATCTTATCTGATCTGTGACACAAATATGATCTTATCTGATCTGTGACAGGAATATGACTATATCTGAGCTGTGACAGGTCTATGAGTATATCTGATCTGTGACGGGAATATGACTATATCTGATCTGTGACAGGAATATGATCTTATCTGATCTGTGACAGGTCTTTGACTATATCTGATCTGTAAAAGGAATATGATCTTATCTGATCTGTGACAGGAATATGATCTCATCTTATCTGCGACATGAATATGATCTTATCTGACCCATGACAAGACTATGATCTTATCAGATCTGTAACAGGAATATGACTATATCTGATCTGTGAGAGGAGTATGATCTTATCTGATCTGTGACAAGACTATGATCTTATCTGATCTGTGACCGGAATATCACCTTAGCTGATCTGTGACAGGAATATGACCAGATCTGATCTGTGAGAGGAATGTGATCTGGACGGATCTGTGACAAGACTATGATCTTATCTGATCTGTGACAGGAATATGACCTTATCTGGTCTATGACGGAAATATGATCTTCTCTGATCTCAGACCAGACTGTGAACTTATCTGATCTGTGACAGGACTATGACTATATCTGATCTGTGACGGAAATTTGATCTTATCTGATCTCAGACAAGACTGTGATCTTATCTGATCTGTGACAGGACTATAACCTTATCTGATCTGTGACAGGACTATGACTATATCTGATCTGTGACAGGAATATGACAATATCTGATCTGTGACAGGAAAGTGATCATATCTGATCTCTAACAGGAATATGACCTTATCTGATCTGTGACAGGAATGTGATCTTATCTGATCTGTGTCAGGAATATGACGTTTTCTGATCTGTGACAGGAATATGACCATATCTGATCTGTGGTAGGAATGTGATCTTAACTGATCTGTAACAGCAATATGACTATATCTGATCTGTGACAGGAATATGACCTTCTATAAACAGTGACACAAATATGATCTTATCTGAACTGTGACAAGACTATGATCTTATCTGATCTGTGACAGGAATATGACCTTATCTGATCTGTGACAAGACTATGATCTTATCTGATCTGTGACAGGAATATGATCTTATCTAATATGTGATAGGAATATGGCGATATCTGATCTGTGACAAGAATATGATCTTATCTAATCTGTGACAGGAATATGACCATATCTGATCTGTGACAGGAATGTGATCATATCTGATCTGTGACAGGAATATGACTATATCTGATCTGTGACAGGAATGTGATCATATCTGATCTGTGACAGGAATATGGCCTTATCTGATCTGTGACAGGAATATGACGATATCTGATCTGTGACAAGAATATGATCTTATCTGATCTGTGACAGGAATATGACCATATCTGATCTGTGACAGGAATGTGATCATATCTGATCTGTGACAGGAATATGACCTTATCTGAACTGTGAAAGGAATGTGATCTTATCTGATCTGTGACAGGAATATGATCTTATCTGATCTATAACAGGAATATGACCATATCTGATCTGTGACAGGAATGTGATCATATCGGATCTGTGACAGGAATATGACTATATCTGGTCTGTGACAGGAATGTGATCATATCTGATCTGTGACAGGAATATGGCCTTATCTGATCTGTGACAGGAATATGACGATATCTGATCTGTGAGAAGAATATGATCTTATCTGATCTGTGACAGGAATATGACCATATCTGATCTGTGACAGGAATGTGATCATATCTGATCTGTGACAGGAATATGACCTCATCTGAACTGTGACAGGAATGTGATGTTATCTGATCTGTGACAGGAATATGATCTTATCTGATCTATAACAGGAAAATGACCTTATGTGATCTGTGACAAGACGATGATCTTATCTGAACTGTGATAGGAATAAGACCTTATCTGATCTGTGACAAGGCTGTGGACGTATCTGATTTTTGACAGGAATATTACTTTATCTGATCTGTGACAGGAATATGACTATATCTGAGCTCTGACAGTAACATGATCTTATCTGATCTGTGACAGGAATATGACCTTATCTGATCCGTGACAGGAATATGACCTTATCTGATCTGTGACAGGAATATGACCTTATCTGATCTGTGACAGGTCTATGAGTATATCTGATCTGTGTCAGGAATATGACCATGTCTGATCTGTGTCAGGAATATGACGTTTTCTGATCTGTGGTAGGAATATGACCATATCTGATCTGTGGTAGGAATGTGATCTTATCTGATCTGTAACAGGAATATGACTATATCTGATCTGTGACAGGAATATGACCTTCTATAAACAGTGACACAAATATGATCTTATCTGAACTGTGACAAGACTATGATCTTATCTGATCTGTGACACAAATATGATCTTATCTGATCTGTGGCAGGAATATGACTATATCTGACCTGTGACAGGTCTGTGAGTATATCTGATCTGTGACGGGAATATGACTATATCTGATCTGTGACAGGAATATGATCTTAACTGATCTGTGACAGGACTTTGACTATATCTGATCTGTGAAAGGAATATGATCTTATCTGATCTGTGACAGGAATATGATCTCATCTTATCTGCGACATGAATATGATCTTATCTGACCCATGACAAGACTATGATCTTATCAGATCTGTAACAGGAATATGACTATATCTGATCTGTGAGAAGAGTATGATCTTATCTGATCTGTGACAAGACTATGATCTTATCTGATCTGTGACCGGAATATCACCTTCGCTGATCTGTGACAGGAATATGACCTGATCTGATCTGTGAGAGGAATGTGATCTGGACGGATCTGTGACAAGACTATGATCTTATCTGATCTGTGACCGGAACATGACCTTATCTGGTCTATGACGGAAATATGATCTTCTCTAATCTCAGACAAGACTGTGATCTTATCTGAGCTGTGACAGGACTATGACTATATCTGATCTGTGACGGAAATTTGATCTTATCTGATCTCAGACAAGACTGTGATCTTATCTGATCTGTGACAGGACTATGACCTTATCTGATCTGTGACAGGACTATGACTATATCTGATCTGTGACAGGTATATGATCTGATCTGATCTGTGACAGGAATATGACCTTATCTGATCTGTGACAGGACTATGACTATATCTGATCTGAGACAATAATATGATCTTATCTGATCTGTGACAGGAATATGACCTTATCTGATCTGTGACAGGAATATGACAATATCTGATCTGTGACAGGAAAGTGATCATATCTGATCTCTAACAGGAATATGACCTTATCTGATCTGTGACAGGAATATGATCTTATCTGATCTGTGTCAGGAATATGACGTTTTCTGATCTGTGACAGGAATATGACCATATCTGATCTGTGGTAGGAATGTGATCTTATCTGATCTGTAACAGGAATATGACTATATCTGATCTGTGACAGGAATATGACCATATCTGATCTGTGACAGGAATGTGATCTTATCTGATCTGTGTCAGGTATATGACGTTTTCTGATCTGTGACAGGAATATGACCATATCTGATCTGTGGTAGGAATGTGATCTTATCTGATCTGTAACAGGAATATGACTATATCTGATCTGTGACAGGAATATGACCTTCTATAAACAGTGACACAAATATGATCTTATCTGAACTGTGACAAGACTATGATCTTATCTGATCTGTGACACAAATATGATCTTAACTGATCTGTGACAGGTCTGTGAGTATATCTGATCTGTGACAGGAATATGACTATATCTGATCTGTGACAGGAATATGATCTTAACTGATCTGTGACAGGACTTTGACTATATCTGATCTGTGACAGGAATATGACTATATCTGATCTGTGACAGGAATATGATCTTAACTGATCTGTGACAGGACTTTGACTATATCTGATCTGTGAAAGGAATATGATCTTATCTGATCTGTGACAGGAATATGATCTCATCTTATCTGCGACATGAATATGATCTTATCTGACCCATGACAAGACTATGATCTTATCAGATCTGTAACAGGAATATGACTATATCTGATCTGTGAGAAGAGTATGATCTTATCTGATCTGTGACAAGACTATGATCTTATCTGATCTGTGACCGGAATATCACCTTCGCTGATCTGTGACAGGAATATGACCTGATCTGATCTGTGAGAGGAATGTGATCTGGACGGATCTGTGACAAGACTATGATCTTATCTGATCTGTGACAGGAACATGACCTTATCTGGTCTATGACGGAAATATGATCTTCTCTAATCTCAGACAAGACTGTGATCTTATCTGAGCTGTGACAGGACTATGACTATATCTGATCTGTGACGGAAATTTGATCTTATCTGATCTCAGACAAGACTGTGATCTTATCTGATCTGTGACAGGACTATGACCTTATCTGATCTGTGACAGGACTATGACTATATCTGATCTGTGACAGGTATATGATCTGATCTGATCTGTGACAGGAATATGACCTTATCTGATCTGTGACAGGACTATGACTATATCTGATCTGAGACAATAATATGATCTTATCTGATCTGTGACAGGAATATGACCTTATCTGATCTGTGACAGGAATATGACAATATCTGATCTGTGACAGGAAAGTGATCATATCTGATCTCTAACAGGAATATGACCTTATCTGATCTGTGACAGGAATATGATCTTATCTGATCTGTGTCAGGAATATGACGTTTTCTGATCTGTGACAGGAATATGACCATATCTGATCTGTGGTAGGAATGTGATCTTATCTGATCTGTAACAGGAATATGACTATATCTGATCTGTGACAGGAATATGACCTTCTATAAACAGTGACACAAATATGATCTTATCTGAACTGTGACAAGACTATGATCTTATCTGATCTGTGACACAAATATGATCTTAACTGATCTGTGACAGGTCTGTGAGTATATCTGATCTGTGACAGGAATATGACTATATCTGATCTGTGACAGGAATATGATCTTAACTGATCTGTGACAGGACTTTGACTATATCTGATCTGTGAAAGGAATATGATCTTATCTGATCTGTGACAGGAATATGATCTCATCTTATCTGCGACATGAATATGATCTTATCTGACCCATGACAAGACTATGATCTTATCAGATCTGTAACAGGAATATGACTATATCTGATCTGTGAGAAGAGTATGATCTTATCTGATCTGTGACAAGACTATGATCTTATCTGATCTGTGACCGGAATATCACCTTAGCTGATCTGTGACAGGAATATGACCTGATCTGATCTGTGACAGGAATATGGACTTAACTGATCTGTGACAGGAATATGACCTTATCTGATCTGTGACAAGACTATGATCTTATCTGATCTGTGACAGGAATATGATCTTATCTAATCTGTGGTAGGAATATGACTATATCTGACCAGTGAGAGGTCTATGAGTATATCTGATCTGTGACAGGAATATGGCCTTATCTGATCTGTGACAGGAATATGACCTTATCTGATCTGTGACAGGAATATGACCTTATCTGATCTGTGACAGGAATATGACCTTATCTGATCTGTGACAGGACTATGACCTTATCCATTCTGTCACAAGACTATGACTATATCTGATCTGTGACAGAAATATGACCTTATGTGATCTGTGACAGGAATATAACCTTATCTGATCTGTGACAGGAAAGTGATCATATCTGATCTCTAACAGGAATATGACCTTATCTGATCTGTGACAGGAATGTGATCTTATCTGATCTGCGTCAGGAATATGACGTTTTCTGATCTGTGACAGCAATATGACCATTTCTGATCTGTGGTAGTAATGTGATCTTATCTGATCTGTAACAGGAATATGACTATATCTGATCTGTGACAGGAATATGACCATATCTGATCTGTGACAGGAATGTGATCTTATCTGATCTGTGGTAGGAATGTGATCATAACTGATCTGTAACAGGAATATGACTATATCTGATCTGTGACAGGAATATGACCTTCTATAAACAGTGACACAAATATGATCTTATCTGAACTGTGACAAGTCTATGATCTTATCTGATCTGTGACATGAATATGATCTTATCTAATTTGTTATAGGAATATGACTATATCTGAGCTGTGACAGGAATATGACCTTATCTGATCTGTGACAAGACTATGATCTTATCTGATCTGTGACAGGAATGTGATCTTATCTGATCTGTGTCAGGAATATGACGTTTTCTGATCTGTGACAGGAATATGACCATATCTGATCTGTGGTAGGAATGTGATCTTATCTGATCTGTAACAGGAATATGACTATATCTGATCTGTGACAGGAATATGACCTTCTATAAACAGTGACACAAATATGATCTTATCTGAACTGTGACAAGACTATGATCTTATCTGATCTGTGACACAAATATGATCTTAACTGATCTGTGACAGGTCTGTGAGTATATCTGATCTGTGACAGGAATATGACTATATCTGATCTGTGACAGGAATATGATCTTAACTGATCTGTGACAGGACTTTGACTATATCTGATCTGTGAAAGGAATATGATCTTATCTGATCTGTGACAGGAATATGATCTCATCTTATCTGCGACATGAATATGATCTTATCTGACCCATGACAAGACTATGATCTTATCAGATCTGTAACAGGAATATGACTATATCTGATCTGTGAGAAGAGTATGATCTTATCTGATCTGTGACAAGACTATGATCTTATCTGATCTGTGACCGGAATATCACCTTAGCTGATCTGTGACAGGAATATGACCTGATCTGATCTGTGAGAGGAATGTGATCTGGACGGATCTGTGACAAGACTATGATCTTATCTGATCTGTGACAGGAACATGACCTTATCTGGTCTATGACGGAAATATGATCTTCTCTAATCTCAGACAAGACTGTGATCTTATCTGAGCTGTGACAGGACTATGACTATATCTGATCTGTGAAGGAATTTGATCTTATCTGATCTCAGACAAGACTGTGATCTTATCTGATCTGTGACAGGACTATGACCTTATCTGATCTGTGACAGGACTATGACTATATCTGATCTGTGACAGGTATATGATCTGATCTGATCTGTGACAGGAATATGACCTTATCTGATCTGTGACAGGACTATGACTATATCTGATCTGAGACAAGAATATGATCTTATCTGATCTGTGACAGGAATATGACCTTATCTGATCTGTGACAGGAATATGACAATATCTGATCTGTGACAGGAAAGTGATCATATCTGATCTCTAACAGGAATATGACCTTATCTGATCTGTGACAGGAATATGATCTTATCTGATCTGTGTCAGGAATATGACGTTTTCTGATCTGTGACAGGAATATGACCATTTCTGATCTGTGGTAGGAATATGATCTTATCTGATATGTAACAGGAATATGACTATATCTGATCTGTGACAGGAATATGACCATATCTGATCTGTGACAGGAATGTGATCTTATCTGATCTGTGTCAGGAATATGACGTTTTCTGATCTGTGACAGGAATATGACCATATCTGATCTGTGGTAGGAATGTGATCTTAAATGATCTGTAACAGGAATATGACTATATCTGATCTGTGACAGGAATATGACCTTCTATAAACAGTGACACAAATATGATCTTATCTGAACTGTGACAAGACTATGATCTTAACTGATCTGTGACAGGAATATGATCTTATCTAATCTGTGATAGGAATATGACTATATCTGAGCTGTGACAGGAATGTGATCTTATCTGATCTGTGACAGGAATATGACCTTATCTGATCTGTGACAAGACTATGATCTTATCTGATCTGTGACAGGAATATGATTTTATCTAATATGTGATAGGAATATGACGATATGTGATCTGTGACAAGAATATAATCTTATCTGATCTGTGACAGGAATATGACCATATCTGATCTGTGACAGGAATCTGATCATATCTGATCTGTGACAGGAATGTGATCATATCTGATCTGTGACAGGAATATGGCCTTATCTGTTCTGTGACAGGAATATGACTATATCTGATCTGTGACAGGAATGTGATCATATCTGATCTGTGACAGGAATATGGACTTAACTGATCTGTGACAGGAATATGACCTTATCTGATCTGTGACAGGAATATGACCTTATCTGATCTGTGACAGGACTATGACCTTATCCATTCTGTCACAAGACTATGACTATATCTGATCTGTGACAGAAATATGACCTTATGTGATCTGTGACAGGAATATAACCTTATCTGATCTGTGACAGGAAAGTGATCATATCTGATCTCTAACAGGAATATGACCTTATCTGATCTGTGACAGGAATGTGATCTTATCTGATCTGCGTCAGGAATATGACGTTTTCTGATCTGTGACAGCAATATGACCATTTCTGATCTGTGGTAGTAATGTGATCTTATCTGATCTGTAACAGGAATATGACTATATCTGATCTGTGACAGGAATATGACCATATCTGATCTGTGACAGGAATGTGATCTTATCTGATCTGTGTCAGGAACATGACGTTTTCTGATCTGTGACAGGAATATGACCATATCTGATCTGTGGTAGGAATGTGATCATAACTGATCTGTAACAGGAATATGACTATATCTGATCTGTGACAGGAATATGACCTTCTATAAACAGTGACACAAATATGATCTTATCTGAACTGTGACAAGTCTATGATCTTATCTGATCTGTGACATGAATATGATCTTATCTAATTTGTTATAGGAATATGACTATATCTGAGCTGTGACAGGAATATGACCTTATCTGATCTGTGACAAGACTATGATCTTATCTGATCTGTGACAGGAATATGATCTTATCTGATCTGTGATAGGAATATGACGATATCTGATCTGTGACAAGAATATGATCTTATCTGATCGGTGACAGGAATATGACTATATCTGATCTGTGACAGAATATGACCTTATGTGATCTGTGACAGGAATATAACCTTATCTGATCTGTGACAGGAAAGTGATCATATCTGATCTCTAACAGGAATATGACCTTATCTGATCTGTGACAGGAATGTGATCTTATCTGATCTGCGTCAGGAATATGACGTTTTCTGATCTGTGACAGCAATATGACCATTTCTGATCTGTGGTAGTAATGTGATCTTATCTGATCTGTAACAGGAATATGACTATATCTGATCTGTGACAGGAATATGACCATATCTGATCTGTGACAGGAATGTGATCTTATCTGATCTGTGTCAGGAACATGACGTTTTCTGATCTGTGACAGGAATATGACCATATCTGATCTGTGGTAGGAATGTGATCATAACTGATCTGTAACAGGAATATGACTATATCTGATCTGTGACAGGAATATGACCTTCTATAAACAGTGACACAAATATGATCTTATCTGAACTGTGACAAGTCTATTACCTTATCTGAACTGTAACAGTAATATGTCCTTATCTGAACTGTGACAGGACTATGACTACATCTGATCTGTGACAGTAACATGATCTAATCTGATCTGTGACACGAATATGATCTTATCTGATCTGCGAAATGAATATGATCTTATCTGATCTGTGACAAGACTATGATCTAATCTGATCTGTGACAGGAATATGATCTTATCTAATCTGTGGTGGGAATATGACTATATCTGACCAGTGAGAGGTCTATGAGTATATCTGATCTGTGACAGGAATATGGCCTTATCTGATCTGTGACAGGAATATGACCTTATCTGATCTGTGACAGGAATATGACCTTATCTGATCTGTGACAGGAATATGACCTTATCTGATCTGTGACAGGAAAGTGATCATATCTGATCTCTAACAGGAATATGACCTTATCTGATCTGTGACAGGAATATGATCTTAACTGATCTGTGACAGGACTTTGACTATATCTGATCTGTGAAAGGAATATGATCTTATCTGATCTGTGACAGGAATATGATCTCATCTTATCTGCGACATGAATATGATCTTATCTGACCCATGACAAGACTATGATCTTATCAGATCTGTAACAGGAATATGACTATATCTGATCTGTGAGAAGAGTATGATCTTATCTGATCTGTGACAAGACTATGATCTTATCTGATCTGTGACCGGAATATCACCTTAGCTGATCTGTGACAGGAATATGACCTGATCTGATCTGTGAGAGGAATGTGATCTGGACGGATCTGTGACAAGACTATGATCTTATCTGATCTGTGACAGGAACATGACCTTATCTGGTCTATGACGGAAATATGATCTTCTCTAATCTCAGACAAGACTGTGATCTTATCTGAGCTGTGACAGGACTATGACTATATCTGATCTGTGACGGAAATTTGATCTTATCTGATCTCAGACAAGACTGTGATCTTATCTGATCTGTGACAGGACTATGACCTTATCTGATCTGTGACAGGACTATGACTATATCTGATCTGTGACAGGTATATGATCTGATCTGATCTGTGACAGGAATATGACCTTATCTGATCTGTGACAGGACTATGACTATATCTGATCTGAGACAATAATATGATCTTATCTGATCTGTGACAGGAATATGACCTTATCTGATCTGTGACAGGAATATGACAATATCTGATCTGTGACAGGAAAGTGATCATATCTGATCTCTAACAGGAATATGACCTTATCTGATCTGTGACAGGAATATGATCTTATCTGATCTGTGTCAGGAATATGACGTTTTCTGATCTGTGACAGGAATATGACCATTTCTGATCTGTGGTAGGAATATGATCTTATCTGATATGTAACAGGAATATGACTATATCTGATCTGTGACAGGAATATGACCATATCTGATCTGTGACAGGAATGTGATCTTATCTGATCTGTGTCAGGAATATGACGTTTTCTGATCTGTGACAGGAATATGACCATATCTGATCTGTGGTAGGAATGTGATCTTAAATGATCTGTAACAGGAATATGACTATATCTGATCTGTGACAGGAATATGACCTTCTATAAACAGTGACACAAATATGATCTTATCTGAACTGTGACAAGACTATGATCTTAACTGATCTGTGACAGGAATATGATCTTATCTAATCTGTGATAGGAATATGACTATATCTGAGCTGTGACAGGAATGTGATCTTATCTGATCTGTGACAGGAATATGACCTTATCTGATCTGTGACAAGACTATGATCTTATCTGATCTCTGACAGGAATATGATTTTATCTAATATGTGATAGGAATATGACGATATGTGATCTGTGACAAGAATATAATCTTATCTGATCTGTGACAGGAATATGACCATATCTGATCTGTGACAGGAATCTGATCATATCTGATCTGTGACAGGAATGTGATCATATCTGATCTGTGACAGGAATATGGCCTTATCTGTTCTGTGACAGGAATATGACTATATCTGATCTGTGACAGGAATGTGATCATATCTGATCTGTGACAGGAATATGGACTTAACTGATCTGTGACAGGAATATGACCTTATCTGATCTGTGACAAGACTATGATCTTATCTGATCTGTGACAGGAATATGATCTTATCTAATCTGTGGTAGGAATATGACTATATCTGACCAGTGAGAGGTCTATGAGTATATCTGATCTGTGACAGGAATATGGCCTTATCTGATCTGTGACAGGAATATGACCTTATCTGATCTGTGACAGGAATATGACCTTATCTGATCTGTGACAGGAATATGACCTTATCTGATCTGTGACAGGACTATGACCTTATCCATTCTGTCACAAGACTATGACTATATCTGATCTGTGACAGAAATATGACCTTATGTGATCTGTGACAAGAATATAACCTTATCTGATCTGTGACAGGAAAGTGATCATATCTGATCTCTAACAGGAATATGACCTTATCTGATCTGTGACAGGAATGTGATCTTATCTGATCTGCGTCAGGAATATGACGTTTTCTGATCTGTGACAGCAATATGACCATTTCTGATCTGTGGTAGTAATGTGATCTTATCTGATCTGTAACAGGAATATGACTATATCTGATCTGTGACAGGAATATGACCATATCTGATCTGTGACAGGAATATGACCATATCTGATCTGTGGTAGGAATGTGATCATAACTGATCTGTAACAGGAATATGACTATATCTGATCTGTGACAGGAATATGACCTTCTATAAACAGTGACACAAATATGATCTTATCTGAACTGTGACAAGTCTATGATCTTATCTGATCTGTGACATGAATATGATCTTATCTAATTTGTTATAGGAATATGACTATATCTGAGCTGTGACAGGAATATGACCTTATCTGATCTGTGACAAGACTATGATCTTATCTGATCTGTGACAGGAATATGATCTTATCTGATCTGTGATAGGAATATGACGATATCTGATCTGTGACAAGAATATGATCTTATCTGATCGGTGACAGGAATATGACCATATCTGATCTGTGACAGGAATGTGATCATATCTGATCTGTAACAGGAATATGACTATATCTGATCTGTGACAGGAATGTGATCAGATCTGATCTGTGACAGGAATATGACCTTATCTGATCTGTGACAAGACTATGATCTTATCTGATCTGTGACAGGAATATGATCTTATCTAATCTGTGATAGGAATATGACCATATCTGATCTGTGACAGGAATATGACCTTATCTGATCTGTGACAGGAATATGACCTTATCTGATCTGTGAAAGGACTATGACCTTATCCAATCTGTGACAAGACTATGACTATATCTGATCTGTGACAGGAATATGACCGTATTTGATCTGTGACAGGAATATGACCTTATCTGATCTGTGACAGGAATATGACTGCATCTGATCTGTGACAGGAATATGACCTTATCTGATCTGTGACAGGAATATAACATAATTTGATCTGTGACAGGAATATGAACTTTTCTGATCTGTGACAGGACAATGAACTTATCTGATCTGTGGCAGGCCTATGATCTTATCTGATCTGTGACAAGAATATTACCTTATCTGAACTGTAACAGTAATATGTCCTTATCTGAACTGTGACAGGACTATGACTACATCTGATCTGTGACAGTAACATGATCTAATCTGATCTGTGACACGAATATGATCTTATCTGATCTGCGAAATGAATATGATCTTATCTGATCTGTGACAAGACTATGATCTAATCTGATCTGTGACAGGAATATGATCTTATCTAATCTGTGGTGGGAATATGACTATATCTGACCAGTGAGAGGTCTATGAGTATATCTGATCTGTGACAGGAATATGGCCTTATCTGATCTGTGACAGGAATATGACCTTATCTGATCTGTGACAGGAATATGACCTTATCTGATCTGTGACAGGAATATGACCTTATCTGATCTGTGACAGGAAAGTGATCATATCTGATCTCTAACAGGAATATGACCTTATCTGATCTGTGACAGGAATATGATCTTATCTGATCTGTGACAAGACAATGATCTTAGCTGATCTGTGACAGGAATATGACCTTATCTGACCTGTGACACGAATATGACCTTATCTGATCTGTGACAGAAATATAACCTTATCTGATCTGTGACAGGACTATGACCTTATCCAATCTGTGACAGGACTATGACTATATCTGATCTGTGACAGGAATGTGATCATATCTGATCTGTGATAGGAATATGACGATATCTGATCTGTGACAAGAATATGATCTTATCTGATCGGTGACAGGAATATGACCATATCTGATCTGTGACAGGAATGTGATCATATCTGATCTGTAACAGGAATATGACTATATCTGATCTGTGACAGGAATGTGATCATATCTGATCTGTGACAGGAATATGGCCTTATCTGTTCTGTGACAGGAATATGACTATATCTGATCTGTGACAGGAATGTGATCATATCTGATCTGTGACAGGAATATGGACTTATCTGATCTGTGACAGGAATATGACCTTATCTGATCTGTGACAAGACTATGATCTTATCTGATCTGTGACAGGAATATGATCTTATCTAATCTGTGGTAGGAATATGACTATATCTGACCAGTGAGAGGTCTATGAGTATATCTGATCTGTGACAGGAATATGGCCTTATCTGATCTGTGACAGGAATATGACCTTATCTGATCTGTGACAGGAATATGACCTTATCTGATCTGTGACAGGAATATGACCTTATCTGATCTGTGACAGGACTATGACCTTATCCATTCTGTCACAAGACTATGACTATATCTGATCTGTGACAGAAATATGACCTTATGTGATCTGTGACAGGAATATAACCTTATCTGATCTGTGACAGGAAAGTGATCATATCTGATCTCTAACAGGAATATGACCTTATCTGATCTGTGACAGGAATGTGATCTTATCTGATCTGCGTCAGGAATATGACGTTTTCTGATCTGTGACAGCAATATGACCATTTCTGATCTGTGGTAGTAATGTGATCTTATCTGATCTGTAACAGGAATATGACTATATCTGATCTGTGACAGGAATATGACCATATCTGATCTGTGACAGGAATGTGATCTTATCTGATCTGTGTCAGGAACATGACGTTTTCTGATCTGTGACAGGAATATGACCATATCTGATCTGTGGTAGGAATGTGATCATAACTGATCTGTAACAGGAATATGACTATATCTGATCTGTGACAGGAATATGACCTTCTATAAACAGTGACACAAATATGATCTTATCTGAACTGTGACAAGTCTATGATCTTATCTGATCTGTGACATGAATATGATCTTATCTAATATGTTATAGGAATATGACTATATCTGAGCTGTGACAGGAATATGACCTTATCTGATCTGTGACAAGACTATGATCTTATCTGATCTGTGACAGGAATATGATCTTATCTAATCTGTGATAGGAATATGACGATATCTGATCTGTGACAAGAATATGATCTTATCTGATCGGTGACAGGAATATGACCATATCTGATCTGTGACAGGAATGTGATCATATCTGATCTGTAACAGGAATATGACTATATCTGATCTGTGACAGGAATGTGATCAGATCTGATCTGTGACAGGAATATGACCTTATCTGATCTGTGACAAGACTATGATCTTATCTGATCTGTGACAGGAATATGATCTTATCTAATCTGTGATAGGAATATGACCATATCTGATCTGTGACAGGAATATGACCTTATCTGATCTGTGACAGGAATATGACCTTATCTGATCTGTGAAAGGACTATGACCTTATCCAATCTGTGACAAGACTATGACTATATCTGATCTGTGACAGGAATATGACCGTATTTGATCTGTGACAGGAATATGACCTTATCTGATCTGTGACAGGAATATGACTGCATCTGATCTGTGACAGGAATATGACCTTATCTGATCTGTGACAGGAATATAACATAATTTGATCTGTGACAGGAATATGAACTTTTCTGATCTGTGACAGGACAATGAACTTATCTGATCTGTGGCAGGCCTATGATCTTATCTGATCTGTGACAAGAATATTACCTTATCTGAACTGTAACAGTAATATGTCCTTATCTGAACTGTGACAGGACTATGACTACATCTGATCTGTGACAGTAACATGATCTAATCTGATCTGTGACACGAATATGATCTTATCTGATCTGCGAAATGAATATGATCTTATCTGATCTGTGACAAGACTATGATCTAATCTGATCTGTGACAGGAATATGATCTTATCTAATCTGTGGTAGGAATATGACTATATCTGACCAGTGAGACGTCTATGAGTATATCTGATCTGTGACAGGAATATGGCCTTATCTGATCTGTGACAGGAATATGACCTTATCTGATCTGTGACAGGAATATGACCTTATCTGATCTGTGACAGGAATATGACCTTATCTGATCTGTGACAGGACTATGACCTTATCCATTCTGTGACAAGACTATGACTATATCTGATCTGTGACAGGAATATGACCTTATGTGATCTGTGACAGGAATCTAACCTTATCTGATCTGTGACAGGAAAGTGATCATATCTGATCTCTAACAGGAATATGACCTTATCTGATCTGTGACAGGAATATGATCTTATCTGATCTGTGTCAGGAATATGATGTTTTCTGATCTGTGACAGGAATATGACCATTTCTGATCTGTGGTAGGAATATGATCTTATCTGATCTGTAACAGGAATATGACTATATCTGATCTGTGACAGGAAAGTGATCATATCTGATCTCTAACAGGAATATGACCTTATCTGATCTGTGACAGGAATATGATCTTATCTGATCTGTGTCAGGAATATGACGTTTTCTGATCTGTGACAGGAATATGACCATTTCTGATCTGTGGTAGGAATATGATCTTATCTGACATGTAACAGGAATATGACTATATCTGATCTGTGACAGGAATATGACTATATCTGATCTGTGACAGGAATGTGATCTTATCTGATTGTGTCAGGAATATGACGTTTTCTGATCTGTGACAGGAATATGACCATATCTGATCTGTGGTAGGAATGTGATCTTAAATGATCTGTAACAGGAATATGACTATATCTGATCTGTGACAGGAATATGACCTTCTATAAACAGTGACACAAATATGATCTTATCTGAACTGTGACAAGACTATGATCTTAACTGATCTGTGACAGGAATATGATCTTATCTAATCTGTGACAGGAATATGACTATATCTGAGCTGTGACAGGAATGTGATCTTATCTGATCTGTGACAGGAATATGACCTTATCTGATCTGTGACAAGACTATGATCTTATCTGATCTGTGACAGGAATATGATTTTATCTAATATGTGATAGGAATATGACGATATGTGATCTGTGACAAGAATATAATCTTATCTGATCTGTGACAGGAATATGACCATATCTGATCTGTGACAGGAATCTGATCATATCTGATCTGTGACAGGAATGTGATCATATCTGATCTGTGACAGGAATATGGCCTTATCTGTTCTGTGACAGGAATATGACTATATCTGATCTGTGACAGGAATGTGATCATATCTGATCTGTGACAGGAATATGGCCTTATCTGATCTGTGACAGGAATATGACCTTATCTGATCTGTGACAAGACTATGATCTTATCTGATCTGTGACAGGAATATGATCTTATCTAATCTGTGGTAGGAATATGACTATATCTGACCAGTGAGAGGTCTATGAGTATATCTGATCTGTGACAGGAATATGGCCTTATCTGATCTGTGACAGGAATATGACCTTATCTGATCTGTGACAGGAATATGACCTTATCTGATCTGTGACAGGAATATGACCTTATCTGATCTGTGACAGGACTATGACCTTATCCATTCTGTCACAAGACTATGACTATATCTGATCTGTGACAGGAATATGACCTTATGTGATCTGTGACAGGAATATAACCTTATCTGATCTGTGACAGGAAAGTGATCATATCTGATCTCTAACAGGAATATGACCGTATCTGATCTGTGACAGGAATGTGATCTTATCTGATCTGCGTCAGGAATATGACGTTTTCTGATCTGTGACAGCAATATGACCATTTCTGATCTGTGGTAGTAATGTGATCTTATCTGATCTGTAACAGGAATATGACTATATCTGATCTGTGACAGGAATATGACCATATCTGATCTGTGACAGGAATCTGATCTTATCTGATCTGTGTCAGGAACATGACGTTTTCTGATCTGTGACAGGAATATGACCATATCTGATCTGTGGTAGGAATGTGATCATAACTGATCTGTAACAGGAATATGACTATATCTGATCTGTGACAGGAATATGACCTTCTATAAACAGTGACACAAATATGATCTTATCTGAACTGTGACAAGTCTATGATCTTATCTGATCTGTGACATGAATATGATCTTATCTAATTTGTTATAGGAATATGACTATATCTGAGCTGTGACAGGAATATGACCTTATCTGATCTGTGACAAGACTATGATCTTATCTGATCTGTGACAGGAATATGATCTTATCTAATCTGTGATAGGAATATGACGATATCTGATCTGTGACAAGAATATGATCTTATCTGATCTGTGACAGGAATATGACCATATCTGATCTGTGACAGGAATGTGATCATATCTGATCTGTAACAGGAATATGACTATATCTGATCTGTGACAGGAATGTGATCAGATCTGATCTGTGACAGGAATATGACCTTATCTGATCTGTGACAAGACTATGATCTTATCTGATCTGTGACAGGAATATGATCTTATCTAATCTGTGATAGGAATATGACCATATCTGATCTGTGACAGGAATATGACCTTATCTGATCTGTGACAGGACTATGACCTTATCTGATCTGTGAAAGGACTATGACCTTATCCAATCTGTGACAAGACTATGACTATATCTGATCTGTGACAGGAATATGACCGTATTTGATCTGTGACAGGAATATGACCTTATCTGATCTGTGACAGGAATATGACTGCATCTGATCTGTGACAGGAATATGACCTTATCTGATCTGTGACAGGAATATAACATAATTTGATCTGTGACAGGAATATGAACTTTTCTGATCTGTGACAGGACAATGAACTTATCTGATCTGTGGCAGGCCTATGATCTTATCTGATCTGTGACAAGAATATTACCTTATCTGAACTGTGACAGTAATATGTCCTTATCTGAACTGTGACAGGACTATGACTACATCTGATCTGTGACAGTAACATGATCTAATCTGATCTGTGACACGAATATGATCTTATCTGATCTGCGAAATGAATATGATCTTATCTGATCTGTGACAAGACTATGATCTAATCTGATCTGTGACAGGAATATGATCTTATCTAATCTGTGGTAGGAATATGACTATATCTGACCAGTGAGACGTCTATGAGTATATCTGATCTGTGACAGGAATATGGCCTTATCTGATCTGTGACAGGAATATGACCTTATCTGATCTGTGACAGGAATATGACCTTATCTGATCTGTGACAGGAATATGACCTTATCTGATCTGTGACAGGACTATGACCTTATCCATTCTGTGACAAGACTATGACTATATCTGATCTGTGACAGGAATATGACCTTATGTGATCTGTGACAGGAATCTAACCTTATCTGATCTGTGACAGGAAAGTGATCATATCTGATCTCTAACAGGAATATGACCTTATCTGATCTGTGACAGGAATATGATCTTATCTGATCTGTGTCAGGAATATGATGTTTTCTGATCTGTGACAGGAATATGACCATTTCTGATCTGTGGTAGGAATATGATCTTATCTGATCTGTAACAGGAATATGACTATATCTGATCTGTGACAGGAAAGTGATCATATCTGATCTCTAACAGGAATATGACCTTATCTGATCTGTGACAGGAATATGATCTTATCTGATCTGTGTCAGGAATATGACGTTTTCTGATCTGTGACAGGAATATGACCATTTCTGATCTGTGGTAGGAATATGATCTTATCTGATCTGTAACAGGAATATGACTATATCTGATCTGTGACAGGAATATGACCATATCTGATCTGTGACAGGAATGTGATCTTATCTGATCTGTGTCAGGAATATGACGTTTTCTGATTGTGACAGGAATATGACCATATCTGATCTGTGGTAGGAATGTGATCTTAAATGATCTGTAACAGGAATATGACTATATCTGATCTGTGACAGGAATATGACCTTCTATAAACAGTGACACAAATATGATCTTAACTGAACTGTGACAAGACTATGATCTTAACTGATCTGTGACAGGAATATGGTCTTATCTAATCTGTGATAGGAATATGACTATATCTGAGCTGTGACAGGAATGTGATCTTATCTGATCTGTGACAGGAATATGACCTTATCTGATCTGTGACAAGACTATGATCTTATCTGATCTGTGACAGGAATATGATTTTATCTAATATGTGATAGGAATATGACGATATGTGATCTGTGACAAGAATATAATCTTATCTGATCTGTGACAGGAATATGACCATATCTGATCTGTGACAGGAATCTGATCATATCTGATCTGTGACAGGAATGTGATCATATCTGATCTGTGACAGGAATATGGCCTTATCTGTTCTGTGACAGGAATATGACTATATCTGATCTGTGACAGGAATGTGATCATATCTGATCTGTGACAGGAATATGGCCTTATCTGATCTGTGACAGGAATATGACCTTATCTGATCTGTGACAAGACTATGATCTTATCTGATCTGTGACAGGAATATGATCTTATCTAATCTGTGGTAGGAATATGACTATATCTGACCAGTGAGAGGTCTATGAGTATATCTGATCTGTGACAGGAATATGGCCTTATCTGATCTGTGACAGGAATATGACCTTATCTGATCTGTGACAGGAATATGACCTTATCTGATCTGTGACAGGAATATGACCTTATCTGATCTGTGACAGGACTATGACCTTATCCATTCTGTCACAAGACTATGACTATATCTGATCTGTGACAGGAATATGACCTTATGTGATCTGTGACAGGAATATAACCTTATCTGATCTGTGACAGGAAAGTGATCATATCTGATCTCTAACAGGAATATGACCTTATCTGATCTGTGACAGGAATGTGATCTTATCTGATCTGCGTCAGGAATATGACGTTTTCTGATCTGTGACAGCAATATGACCATTTCTGATCTGTGGTAGTAATGTGATCTTATCTGATCTGTAACAGGAATATGACTATATCTGATCTGTGACAGGAATATGACCATATCTGATCTGTGACAGGAATCTGATCTTATCTGATCTGTGTCAGGAACATGACGTTTTCTGATCTGTGACAGGAATATGACCATATCTGATCTGTGGTAGGAATGTGATCATAACTGATCTGTAACAGGAATATGACTATATCTGATCTGTGACAGGAATATGACCTTCTATAAACAGTGACACAAATATGATCTTATCTGAACTGTGACAAGTCTATGATCTTATCTGATCTGTGACATGAATATGATCTTATCTAATTTGTTATAGGAATATGACTATATCTGAGCTGTGACAGGAATATGACCTTATCTGATCTGTGACAGGACTATGATCTTATCTGATCTGTGACAGGAATATGATCTTATCTAATCTGTGATAGGAATATGACGATATCTGATCTGTGACAAGAATATGATCTTATCTGATCTGTGACAGGAATATGACCATATCTGATCTGTGACAGGAATGTGATCATATCTGATCTGTAACAGGAATATGACTATATCTGATCTGTGACAGGAATGTGATCAGATCTGATCTGTGACAGGAATATGACCTTATCTGATCTGTGACAAGACTATGATCTTATCTGATCTGTGACAGGAATATGATCTTATCTAATCTGTGATAGGAATATGACCATATCTGATCTGTGACAGGAATATGACCTTATCTGATCTGTGAAAGGACTATGACCTTATCTGAACTGTGACAGGACTATGACTACATCTGATCTGTGACAGTAACATGATCTAATCTGATCTGTGACACGAATATGATCTTTTCTGATCTGCGAAATGAATATGATCTTATCTGATCTGTGACAAGACGATGATCTTATCTGACCTGTGACAAGACTATGACCATATCTGATCTATGACAGGAATGTGATCATATCTGATCTGTAACAGGAATATAACTATATCTGATCTGTGACAGGAATATGATCTTATCTAATCTGTGACAGAAATCTGACTATATCTGACCAGTGACAGGTCTATGAGTATATCTGATCTGTGACAGGAATATGACTGTATCTGATCTGTGAGAGGAATATGATGTTATCTGATCTGTGGCAGGACTTTGACTATATCTGATCTGTGAAAGGAATATGATCTTATCTGATCTGTGACAGGACTTTGACTATATCTGATCTGTGGCAGGAACATGATCTTATCTGATCAGTGACAGGAATATGACCTTATCTGATCCGTGACAGGAATATGATCTTAACTGATCTGTGACAGGAGTATGACTATATCTGATCTGTGACAGGAATATGACCTGATCTGATCTGTGACAGGAATATGACCTTATCTGAACTGTGACAGGAATATGACTATATCTGATCTGTGATTGGAGATTGATCTTAACTGATCTTTGACAAGAGTATGTTGTTATCTGATCTGTGATAGGAATATGACTATATCTGATCTGTGACAGGAATATGATCTTATCTAATCTGTGACAGGAATATGCCTATATCTGACCAGTGACAGGTCTATGAGTATATCTGATCTGTGACAGGAATATGACTATATCTGATCTGTGAGAGGAATATGATGTTATCTGATCTGTGACAGGACTTTGACTATATCTGATCTGTGAAAGGAATATGATCTTATCTGATCTGTGACAGGACTTTGACTATATCTGATCTGTGGCAGGAACATTATCTTATCTGATCAGTGACAGGAATATTACCTTATCTGATCCGTGACAGGAATATGATCTTAACTGATCTGTGACAGGAGTATGACTATATCTGATCTGTGACAGGAATATGACCTTATCTGATCTGTGACAGGAATATGACCTTATCTGAACTGTGACAGGAATATGACTATATCTGACCTGTGATTGGAAATTGATCTTAACTGATCTTTGACAAGACTATGTTGTTATCTGATCTGTGATAGGAATATGACTATATCTGATCTGTGACTGGAATTTGATCTTAACTGATCTGTGACAAAACTATGATCATATCTGATCTGTGACAGGAATGTGATCTTATCTGAATGTGTCAGGACTGTCACTTTATCTGATCTGTGACAGGAATATAACTATTTCTGATCTTTGACAGTAACATGATCTTATCTGATCTGTTACAGGAATATGACCACACCTGATCGGTGGCAGGAATGTGATCTTATCTGATCTGTGACAGGAACATGACCATATCAGATCTGTGACAGGAATGTGATCTTATCTGATCTGTGTCAGGAATATGACGTTATCTGATCTGTTACAGGAATATGTCCATATCAGCTCGGTGACAGGAATGTGATCTTATCTGATCTGTAACAGGAATATGACTATATCTGATCTGTGACAGGAATATCACCTTATCTGATCTGTGACAGGAATATAACTATTTCTGATCTGTGACAGGAATGTGATTTAATCTGATCTGTGACAGGAATATGACCTTATCTGATCTGTGACAGGAATATGACCATAATTGATCTGTGACAGGATTGTGATCTTATCTAATCTGTGACAGGAATATGACCTTTTATGATGTTTGACAGGAATATGATTTTATCTGATCTATGACAGGACGATGACTATATCTGATCTGCGACAGGAATACGATCTTATCTGATCTGTGACAGGAATATGACCATAATTGATCTGTGACAGGATTGTGATCTTATCTAATCTGTGACAGGAATATGAGCTTATCTGATCTGCGACAGGAATATGACCATAGCTGATCTGTGACAGGAATGTGATCTTATCTGATCGGTGTCAGGAATGCGATCTTATCTGATCTATGACAGGACTATGACTATATCTGATCTGTGACAGGAATGTGATCTTATCTGATCTGTGACAGGACTATGACGTTATCTGATCTGTTACAAGAATATGATCTTATCTGATCTATGACAGGACTATGACTATATCTGATCTGTGACAGGAATGTGATCTTATCTGATCTGTGTCAGGAATATGACGTTATCTGATCTGTTACAGGAATATGACCATAATTGATCTGTGGCTGGAATGTGATCTTATCTGATCTGTGACAGGAATATGACGTTATCTGATCTGTTACAGGAATATGATCTTATCTGATCTATGACAGGACTATGACTATATCTGATCTGTGACATGAATGTGATCTTATCTGATCTGTGTCAGGAATATGACGTTATCTGATCTGTTACAGGAATGTGATCTTATCTGATCTGTGTCAGGAATATGACTATATCTGATCTGTGACAGGAATATGACCATATCTGATCTGTGACAGGAATGTGATCTTATCTGATCTGTGGTAGGAATGTGATCATAACTGATCTGTAACAGGAATATGACTATATCTGATCTGTGACAGGAATATGACCTTCTATAAACAGTGACACAAATATGATCTTATCTGAACTGTGACAAGTCTATGATCTTATCTGATCTGTGACATGAATATGATCTTATCTAATTTGTTATAGGAATATGACTATATCTGAGCTGTGACAGGAATATGACCTTATCTGATCTGTGACAGGACTATGATCTTATCTGATCTGTGACAGGAATATGATCTTATCTAATCTGTGATAGGAATATGACGATATCTGATCTGTGACAAGAATATGATCTTATCTGATCTGTGACAGGAATATGACCATATCTGATCTGTGACAGGAATGTGATCATATCTGATCTGTAACAGGAATATGACTATATCTGATCTGTGACAGGAATGTGATCAGATCTGATCTGTGACAGGAATATGACCTTATCTGATCTGTGACAAGACTATGATCTTATCTGATCTGTGACAGGAATATGATCTTATCTAATCTGTGATAGGAATATGACCATATCTGATCTGTGACAGGAATATGACCTTATCTGATCTGTGAAAGGACTATGACCTTATCTGAACTGTGACAGGACTATGACTACATCTGATCTGTGACAGTAACATGATCTAATCTGATCTGTGACACGAATATGATCTTTTCTGATCTGCGAAATGAATATGATCTTATCTGATCTGTGACAAGACGATGATCTTATCTGACCTGTGACAAGACTATGACCATATCTGATCTATGACAGGAATGTGATCATATCTGATCTGTAACAGGAATATAACTATATCTGATCTGTGACAGGAATATGATCTTATCTAATCTGTGACAGAAATCTGACTATATCTGACCAGTGACAGGTCTATGAGTATATCTGATCTGTGACAGGAATATGACTGTATCTGATCTGTGAGAGGAATATGATGTTATCTGATCTGTGGCAGGACTTTGACTATATCTGATCTGTGAAAGGAATATGATCTTATCTGATCTGTGACAGGACTTTGACTATATCTGATCTGTGGCAGGAACATGATCTTATCTGATCAGTGACAGGAATATGACCTTATCTGATCCGTGACAGGAATATGATCTTAACTGATCTGTGACAGGAGTATGACTATATCTGATCTGTGACAGGAATATGACCTGATCTGATCTGTGACAGGAATATGACCTTATCTGAACTGTGACAGGAATATGACTATATCTGATCTGTGATTGGAGATTGATCTTAACTGATCTTTGACAAGAGTATGTTGTTATCTGATCTGTGATAGGAATATGACTATATCTGATCTGTGACAGGAATATGATCTTATCTAATCTGTGACAGGAATATGCCTATATCTGACCAGTGACAGGTCTATGAGTATATCTGATCTGTGACAGGAATATGACTATATCTGATCTGTGAGAGGAATATGATGTTATCTGATCTGTGACAGGACTTTGACTATATCTGATCTGTGAAAGGAATATGATCTTATCTGATCTGTGACAGGACTTTGACTATATCTGATCTGTGGCAGGAACATTATCTTATCTGATCAGTGACAGGAATATTACCTTATCTGATCCGTGACAGGAATATGATCTTAACTGATCTGTGACAGGAGTATGACTATATCTGATCTGTGACAGGAATATGACCTTATCTGATCTGTGACAGGAATATGACCTTATCTGAACTGTGACAGGAATATGACTATATCTGACCTGTGATTGGAAATTGATCTTAACTGATCTTTGACAAGACTATGTTGTTATCTGATCTGTGATAGGAATATGACTATATCTGATCTGTGACTGGAATTTGATCTTAACTGATCTGTGACAAAACTATGATCATATCTGATCTGTGACAGGAATGTGATCTTATCTGAATGTGTCAGGACTGTCACTTTATCTGATCTGTGACAGGAATATAACTATTTCTGATCTTTGACAGTAACATGATCTTATCTGATCTGTTACAGGAATATGACCACACCTGATCGGTGGCAGGAATGTGATCTTATCTGATCTGTGACAGGAACATGACCATATCAGATCTGTGACAGGAATGTGATCTTATCTGATCTGTGTCAGGAATATGACGTTATCTGATCTGTTACAGGAATATGTCCATATCAGCTCGGTGACAGGAATGTGATCTTATCTGATCTGTAACAGGAATATGACTATATCTGATCTGTGACAGGAATATCACCTTATCTGATCTGTGACAGGAATATAACTATTTCTGATCTGTGACAGGAATGTGATTTAATCTGATCTGTGACAGGAATATGACCTTATCTGATCTGTGACAGGAATATGACCATAATTGATCTGTGACAGGATTGTGATCTTATCTAATCTGTGACAGGAATATGACCTTTTATGATGTTTGACAGGAATATGATTTTATCTGATCTATGACAGGACGATGACTATATCTGATCTGCGACAGGAATACGATCTTATCTGATCTGTGACAGGAATATGACCATAATTGATCTGTGACAGGATTGTGATCTTATCTAATCTGTGACAGGAATATGAGCTTATCTGATCTGCGACAGGAATATGACCATAGCTGATCTGTGACAGGAATGTGATCTTATCTGATCGGTGTCAGGAATGCGATCTTATCTGATCTATGACAGGACTATGACTATATCTGATCTGTGACAGGAATGTGATCTTATCTGATCTGTGACAGGAATATGACGTTATCTGATCTGTTACAAGAATATGATCTTATCTGATCTATGACAGGACTATGACTATATCTGATCTGTGACAGGAATGTGATCTTATCTGATCTGTGTCAGGAATATGACGTTATCTGATCTGTTACAGGAATATGACCATAATTGATCTGTGGCTGGAATGTGATCTTATCTGATCTGTGACAGGAATATGACGTTATCTGATCTGTTACAGGAATATGATCTTATCTGATCTATGACAGGACTATGACTATATCTGATCTGTGACATGAATGTGATCTTATCTGATCTGTGTCAGGAATATGACGTTATCTGATCTGTTACAGGAATATGATCTTATCTGATCTATGGCAGGACTATGACTATATCTGCTCTGTGACAGGAAAGTGATCTTATCTGATCTGTGACAGGAATATGACATTTTATGATCTTTGACAGGAATATGATCTTATCTGATCTGTGACACGACTATGACTATATCTGATCTGTGACAAGACTATGATCTTATCTGTCCTGTGACAAGTCTATGATGTTATGTGATCTGTGACAGATATATGACCTTATCTGATCTGTGACAGGACTATGACCATATCTGATCTGTGGCAGGAATCTGATCTTAACTGATCGGTGACAGGAATATGATCTTATCAGATCTGTGCTAGGACTATGATCTTATCTGATCTGTGACAGGATTATGACCATATCTGATCTGTGACAGGAATATGACCTTTTATGATGTTTGACAGGAATATGATTTTATCTGATCTATGACAGGACGATGACTATATCTGATCTGCGACAGGAATATGACTATATCTGATCTGTGACAAGACTATGATCTTATCTGTCCAGTGACAAGTCTATGATGTTATGTGATCTGTGACAGGTATATGACCTTATCTGATCTGTGACAGGACTATGACCATATCTGATCTGTGGCAGGAATGTGATCTTATCTGATCGGTGACAGGAATATGATCTTATCAGATCTGTGCTAGGAATATGATCTTATCTGATCTGTGACAAGACTTTGGAGTTCTCTCATCTGTGACAGGAATGTGATCTTATCTGATCTGTAAGAGGAATATGACTATATCGGATCTGTGACAAGACTATGATCTCATCTGATCTGTGACAGGAATATGACTATATCTGATCTGTGACAGGAATATGACCTTATCTTTTCTGTGACAAGACTATAATCTTATCTGACCAGTGACAAGTATATGATGTTATGTGATCTGTGACATGTATATGACCTTATCTAATCTGTGTCAGGACGATGATCTTATCTGAATTATAACAGGAATATGACCTTTTCTGATCTTTGACAGTAACGTGATCTTATCTGATCTGTGACCGGTGGTCCAAAAATGTGTGGGTTAGGTTAATTTGGCTATGATAAATTGACCCTTAGTGTTAGGGGGGATTAAATATGTGGGGTTATGGGGATAGGATGGGATATGTTAGGGGGAATTAAATACGTGGGGTTACGGGGGCAGGGTGGGATATGTGTACTTTGGGGATTAAAGCAGGGACAGGGTACTGGATTTGGATGATCAGCCATGATCGTATTGAATGGCGGAGCAGGCTCGACGGGCCGAATGGCCTACTCCTGCTCCTAGATTCTATGTTTCTATGTGACAGGAATATGACCATATCTGATCTGTGACAGGAATGTGATCTTATCTGATCTGTGTCAGGAATATGACGTTATCTGATCTGTTACAGGAATATGACCACATCTGATCTGTGGCAGGAATGTGATCTTATCTGATCTGTGACAGAATATGACCATATCAGATCGGTGACAGGAATGTGATCTTATCTGATCTGTAACAGGAATATGGCTATATCTGATCTGTGACAGGAATATCACCTTATCTGATCTGTGACAGGAATATAACTATATCTGATCTGTGACAGGAATGTGATTTGATCTGATCTGTGACAGGAATATGACCTTATCTGATCTGTGACAGGAATATGACCATAATTGATCTGTGACAGGATTGTGATCTTATCTAATCTGTGACAGGAATATGACCTTATCTGACCTGTGACAGGACTATGACCACATCTGATCTGTGACAGGAATATGACCTTTTATGATGTTTGACAGGAATATGATTTTATCTGATCTATGACAGGATGATGACTATATCTGATCTGCGACAGGAATATGACCTTATCTGATCTGTGACAGGAATACGATCTTACCTGATCTGTGTCAGAAATATGACTATATCTGATCTGTGACAAGATTATGATTTTATCTGATCTGTGACAGGAATATGACCATATCTGATCGGTGTCAGGAATGTGATCTTATCTGATCGGTGTCAGGGATGTGATATTATCTAATCTGTGACAGGAATGTGATCTTATCTGATCTGTGACAGCTATATGTCCTTTTATGATGTTAGACAGGAATATGATTTTATCTGATCTGTGACAGGAATGTGATCTTATCTGATCGGTGTCAGGAATGTGATCTTATCTAATCTGTGACAGGAATATGATCTTATCTGATCTATGACAGGACTATGACTATATCTGATCTGCGACAGGAATATGACCTTATCTGATCTGTGTCAGAAGTATGACTATATCTGATCTGTAACAAGACTATGATTTCATCTGATCTTTGACAGAGATATGATCTTATCTGATCAGTGATAGGAATATGATCTTATCTGATCTGTGACAAGACTATGGTCTTATCTGATCTGTGACAGGAATATGACCTTATATGATCTGTTACAGGAATATGGTCTTATCTGATCCATGACAGGAATATGATCTTATCTGATCTGCGACATGAATATGATCTTATCTGCTCTGTGATAAGACTATGATCTTATCTGGTCAGTGACAGGAATATGATATTATCTGATCTGTGACAAGACTATGATCTTATCTGATCTGTGACAGGAATGTGATCTTATCTGATCTGTGTCAGGAATATGATGTTATTTGATCTGTGACAGGGGAATATGACCATTTCTGATCTGTGACAGGAATGTGATCTTATCTGATCTGTAACAGGAATATGACTATATCTGATCTGTGACAGGAAAGTGATCTTAACTGATATGTGACAGGAATATGCCCATATTTGATCTGTGACAGGAATATGTCATTTTATGGTCTTTGACAGGAATATGATCTTATCTGATCTGTGACAGGAATATGATCGTATCTGATCTGTGACAAGACCATGACTGTATCTGATCTGTGACAAGACTATGATCTTTGCTGTCCAGTGACAAGTCTATGATGTTATGTGATCTGTGACAGGTATATGACCTTATCTGATCTGTGACGGGACTATGACCATATCTGATCTGTGGCAGGAATGTGATCTTATCTGATCGGTGACAGGAATATGATCTTATCAGATCTGTGCTAGGAATATGATCTTATCTGATCTGTGACAAGACTTTGGAGTTATCTCATCTGTGACAGGAATGTGATGTTATCTGATCTGTAAGAGGAATATGACTATATCTGATCTGTGACAAGACTATGATCTTAGCTGATCTGTGACAGGAATATGACTATATCTGGTCTGTGACAGGAATATGACCTTATCTGATCTGTGACAAGACTATGATCTTATCTGACAAGTGACAAGTCTATGATGTTATGTGATCTGTGACAGGAATATGACCACACCTGATCTGTGGCAGGAATGTGATCTTTTCTGATCTGTGACAGGAATATGACCTTATCAGATCGGTGACAGGAATGTGATCTTATCTGATCTGTAACAGGAATATGACTATATCTGATCTGTGACAGGAATACCACCTTATCTGATCTGTGACAGGAATATAACTATATCTGATCTGTGACAGGAATGTGATTTAATCTGATCTGTGACAGGAATATGACCTTATCTGATCTGTGACAGGAATATGACCATAATTGATCTGTGACAGGATTATGATCTTATCTAATCTGTGACAGGAATATGACCTTATCTTTTCTGTGACAAGACTATAATCTTATCTGACCAGTGACAAGTATATGATGTTATGTGATCTGTGACATGTATATGACCTTATCTAATCTGTGTCAGGACGATGATCTTATCTGATTTATAACAGGAATATGACCTTTTCTGATCTTTGACAGTAACATGATCTTATCTGATCTGTGACAGGAATATGACCATATCTGATCTGTGACAAGACTATGATCTTAGCTGATCTGTGACAGGAATATGACTATATCTGGTCTGTGACAGGAATATGACCTTATCTGATCTGTGACAAGACTATGATCTTATCTGACAAGTGACAAGTCTATGATGTTATGTGATCTGTGACAGGTATATGACCTTATCTAATCTGTGTTAGGACGATGATCTTATCTGATTTGTAACAGGAATATGACCTTTTCTGATCTTTGACAGTAACATGATCTTATCTGATCTGTGACAGGAATATGATCTTATCTGATCTGTGACAGGAATATGACCACACCTGATCTGTGGCAGGAATGTGATCTTTTCTGATCTGTGACAGGAATATGACCTTATCAGATCGGTGACAGGAATGTGATCTTATCTGATCTGTGTCAGGAATATGACGTTATCTGATCTGTGACAGGAATACCACCTTATCTGATCTGTGACAGGAATATAACTATATCTGATCTGTGACAGGAATGTGATTTAATCTGATCTGTGACAGGAATATGACCTTATCTGATCTGTGACAGGAATATGACCATAATTGATCTGTGACAGGATTATGATTTTATCTAATCTGTGACAGGAATATGACCTTATCTTTTCTGTGACAAGACTATAATCTTATCTGACCAGTGACAAGTATATGATGTTATGTGATCTGTGACATGTATATGACCTTATCTAATCTGTGTCAGGACGATGATCTTATCTGATTTATAACAGGAATATGACCTTTTCTGATCTTTGACAGTAACATGATCTTATCTGATCTGTGACAGGAATATGACCACATCTGATCTGTGACAGGAATGGGATCTTATCTGATCTGTGTCAGGAATATGATGTTATCTGATCTGTTACAGGAATATGACCACATCTGATCTGTGGCAGGAATGTGATCTTATCTGATCTGTGACAGAATATGACCATATCAGATCGGTGACAGGAATGTGATCTTATCTGATCTGTAACAGGAATATGGCTATATCTGATCTGTGACAGGAATATCACCTTATCTGATCTGTGACAGGAATGTGATTTGATCTGATCTGTGACAGGAATATGACCTTATCTGATCTGTGACAGGAATATGACCATAATTGATCTGTGACAGGATTGTGATCTTATCTAATCTGTGACAGGAATATGACCTTATCTGACCTGTGACAGGACTATGACCACATCTGATCTGTGACAGGAATATGACCTTTTATGATGTTTGACAGGAATATGATTTTATCTGATCTATGACAGGATGATGACTATATCTGATCTGCGACAGGAATATGACCTTATCTGATCTGTGACAGGAATACGATCTTACCTGATCTGTGTCAGAAATATGACTATATCTGATCTGTGACAAGATTATGATTTTTTCTGATCTGTGACAGGAATATGACCATATCTGATCGGTGTCAGGAATGTGATCTTATCTGATCGGTGTCAGGGATGTGATATTATCTAATCTGTGACAGGAATGTGATCTTATCTGATCTGTGACAGCTATATGTCCTTTTATGATGTTAGACAGGAATATGATTTTATCTGATCTGTGACAGGAATGTGGTCTTATCTGATCGGTGTCAGGAATGTGATCTTATCTAATCTGTGACAGGAATATGATCTTATCTGATCTATGACAGGACTATGACTATATCTGATCTGCGACAGGAATATGACCTTATCTGATCTGTGTCAGAAATATGACTATATCTGATCTGTAACAAGACTATGATTTTATCTGATCTTTGACAGAGATGTGATCTTATCTGATCAGTGATAGGAATATGATCTTATCTGATCTGTGACAAGACTATGGTCTTATCTGATCTGTGACAGGAATATGACCTAATATGATCTGTTACAGGAATATGGTCTTATCTGATCCATGACAGGAATATGATCTTATCTGATCTGCGACATGAATATGATCTTATCTGCTCTGTGATAAGACTGTGATCTTATCTGGTCAGTGACAGGAATATGATATTATCTGATCTGTGACAAGACTATGATCTTATCTGATCTGTGACAGGAATGTGACCTTATCTGACCTGTGACAAGACAATGATCTTATCTGATCTGTGACAGGAATATGACTATATCTGATCTGTGACAGGAATATGACCTTATCTGATCTGTGACAAGACTATGATCTTATCTGACCAGTGACAAGTCTATGATGTTATGTGATCTGTGACATGTATATGACCTTATCTAATCTGTGTCAGGACGATGATCTTATCTGATTTGTAACAGGAATATGACCTTTTCTGATCTTTGACAGTAAAATGATCTTATCTGCTCTGTGACAGGAATATGATCTTATCTGATCTGTGACAGGAATGTGATCTTATCTGATCTGTGTCAGGAATATGATGTTATCTGATCTGTGACAGGAATATGACCATATCTGATCGGTGTCAAGAATGTGATCTTATCTGATCGGTGTCAGGGATGTGATATTATCTAATCTGTGACAGGAATGTGATCTTATCTGATCTGTGACAGCTATATGTCCTTTTATGATGTTAGACAGGAATATGATTTTATCTGATCTGTGACAGGAATGTGATCTTATCTGATCGGTGTCAGGAATGTGATCTTATCTAATCTGTGACAGGAATATGATCTTATCTGATCTATGACAGGACTATGACTATATCTGATCTGCGACAGGAATATGACCTTATCTGATCTGTGTCAGAAATATGACTATATCTGATCTGTAACAAGACTATGATTTTATCTGATCTTTGACAGAGATATGATCTTATCTGATCAGTGATAGGAATATGATCTTATCTGATCTGTGACAAGACTATGGTCTTATCTGATCTGTGACAGGAATATGACCTTATATGATCTGTTACAGGAATATGGTCTTATCTGATCCATGACAGGAATATGATCTTATCTGATCTGCGACATGAATATGATCTTATCTGCTCTGTGATAAGACTATGATCTTATCTGGTCAGTGACAGGAATATGATATTATCTGATCTGTGACAAGCCTATGATCTTATCTGATCTGTGACAGGAATGTGATCTTATCTGATCTGTGTCAGGAATATGATGTTATCTGATCTGTGACAGGGGAATATGACCATTTCTGATCTGTGACAGGAATGTGATCTTATCTGATCTGTAACAGGAATATGACTATATCTGATCTGTGACAGGAAAGTGATCTTAACTGATATGTGACAGGAATATGCCCATATTTGATCTGTGACAGGAATATGTCATTTTATGGTCTTTGACAGGAATATGATCTTATCTGATCTGTGACAGGAATATGATCGTATCTGATCTGTGACAAGACCATGACTGTATCTGATCTGTGACAAGACTATGATCTTAGCTGTCCAGTGACAAGTCTATGATGTTATGTGATCTGTGACAGGTATATGACCTTATCTGATCTGTGATGGGACTATGACCATATCTGATCTGTGGCAGGAATGTGATCTTATCTGATCGATGACAGGAATATGATCTTATCAGATCTGTGCTAGGAATATGATCTTATCTGATCTGTGACAAGACTTTGGAGTTATCTGATCTGTGACAGGAATGTGATCTTATCTGATCTGTAAGAGGAATATGACTATATCTGATCTGTGACAAGACTATGATCTTAGCTGATCTGTGACAGGAATATGACTATATCTGGTCTGTGACAGGAATATGACCTTATCTGATCTGTGACAAGACTATGATCTTATCTGACAAGTGACAAGTCTATGATGTTATGTGATCTGTGACAGGTATATGACCTTATCTAATCTGTGTTAGGACGATGATCTTATCTGATTTGTAACAGGAATATGACCTTTTCTGATCTTTGACAGTAACATGATCTTATCTGATCTGTGACAGGAATATGATCTTATCTGATCTGTGACAGGAATATGACCACACCTGATCTGTGACAGGAATGTGATCTTATCTGATCTGTAACAGGAATATGACTATATCTGATCTGTGACAGGAATACCACCTTATCTGATCTGTGACAGGAATATAACTATATCTGATCTGTGACAGGAATGTGATTTAATCTGATCTGTGACAGGAATATGACCTTATCTGATCTGTGACAGGAATATGACCATAATTGATCTGTGACAGGATTATGATCTTATCTAATCTGTGACAGGAATATGACCTTATCTTTTCTGTGACAAGACTATAATCTTATCTGACCAGTGACAAGTATATGATGTTATGTGATCTGTGACATGTATATGACCTTATCTAATCTGTGTCAGGACGATGATCTTATCTGATTTATAACAGGAATATGACCTTTTCTGATCTTTGACAGTAACATGATCTTATCTGATCTGTGACAGGAATATGACCATATCTGATCTGTGACAAGACTATGATCTTAGCTGATCTGTGACAGGAATATGACTATATCTGGTCTGTGACAGGAATATGACCTTATCTGATCTGTGACAAGACTATGATCTTATCTGACAAGTGACAAGTCTATGATGTTATGTGATCTGTGACAGGTATATGACCTTATCTAATCTGTGTTAGGACGATGATCTTATCTGATTTGTAACAGGAATATGACCTTTTCTGATCTTTGACAGTAACATGATCTTATCTGATCTGTGACAGGAATATGATCTTATCTGATCTGTGACAGGAATATGACCACACCTGATCTGTGGCAGGAATGTGATCTTTTCTGATCTGTGACAGGAATATGACCTTATCAGATCGGTGACAGGAATGTGATCTTATCTGATCTGTGTCAGGAATATGACGTTATCTGATCTGTGACAGGAATACCACCTTATCTGATCTGTGACAGGAATATAACTATATCTGATCTGTGACAGGAATGTGATTTAATCTGATCTGTGACAGGAATATGACCTTATCTGATCTGTGACAGGAATATGACCATAATTGATCTGTGACAGGATTATGATCTTATCTAATCTGTGACAGGAATATGACCTTATCTTTTCTGTGACAAGACTATAATCTTATCTGACCAGTGACAAGTATATGATGTTATGTGATCTGTGACATGTATATGACCTTATCTAATCTGTGTCAGGACGATGATCTTATCTGATTTATAACAGGAATATGACCTTTTCTGATCTTTGACAGTAACATGATCTTATCTGATCTGTGACAGGAATATGACCACATCTGATCTGTGACAGGAATGGGATCTTATCTGATCTGTGTCAGGAATATGATGTTATCTGATCTGTTACAGGAATATGACCACATCTGATCTGTGGCAGGAATGTGATCTTATCTGATCTGTGACAGAATATGACCATATCAGATCGGTGACAGGAATGTGATCTTATCTGATCTGTAACAGGAATATGGCTATATCTGATCTGTGACAGGAATATCACCTTATCTGATCTGTGACAGGAATGTGATTTGATCTGATCTGTGACAGGAATATGACCTTATCTGATCTGTGACAGGAATATGACCATAATTGATCTGTGACAGGATTGTGATCTTATCTAATCTGTGACAGGAATATGACCTTATCTGACCTGTGACAGGACTATGACCACATCTGATCTGTGACAGGAATATGACCTTTTATGATGTTTGACAGGAATATGATTTTATCTGATCTATGACAGGATGATGACTATATCTGATCTGCGACAGGAATATGACCTTATCTGATCTGTGACAGGAATACGATCTTACCTGATCTGTGTCAGAAATATGACTATATCTGATCTGTGACAAGATTATGATTTTTTCTGATCTGTGACAGGAATATGACCATATCTGATCGGTGTCAGGAATGTGATCTTATCTGATCGGTGTCAGGGATGTGATATTATCTAATCTGTGACAGGAATGTGATCTTATCTGATCTGTGACAGCTATATGTCCTTTTATGATGTTAGACAGGAATATGATTTTATCTGATCTGTGACAGGAATGTGGTCTTATCTGATCTATGACAGGACTATGACTATATCTGATCTGCGACAGGAATATGACCTTATCTGATCTGTGTCAGAAATATGACTATATCTGATCTGTAACAAGACTATGATTTTATCTGATCTTTGACAGAGATGTGATCTTATCTGATCAGTGATAGGAATATGATCTTATCTGATCTGTGACAAGACTATGGTCTTATCTGATCTGTGACAGGAATATGACCTTATATGATCTGTTACAGGAATATGGTCTTATCTGATCCATGACAGGAATATGATCTTATCTGATCTGCGACATGAATATGATCTTATCTGCTCTGTGATAAGACTGTGATCTTATCTGGTCAGTGACAGGAATATGATATTATCTGATCTGTGACAAGACTATGATCTTATCTGACCAGTGACAAGTCTATGATGTTATGTGATCTGTGACATGTATATGACCTTATCTAATCTGTGTCAGGACGATGATCTTATCTGATTTGTAACAGGAATATGACCTTTTCTGATCTTTGACAGTAAAATGATCTTATCTGCTCTGTGACAGGAATATGATCTTATCTGATCTGTGACAGGAATGTGATCTTATCTGATCTGTGTCAGGAATATGATGTTATCTGATCTGTGACAGGAATATGACCATATCTGATCGGTGTCAAGAATGTGATCTTATCTGATCGGTGTCAGGGATGTGATATTATCTAATCTGTGACAGGAATATGACCTTATCTGATCTGTGTCAGAAATATGACTATATCTGATCTGTAACAAGACTATGATTTTATCTGATCTTTGACAGAGATATGATCTTATCTGATCAGTGATAGGAATATGATCTTATCTGATCTGTGACAAGACTATGGTCTTATCTGATCCGTGACAGGAATATGACCTTATATGATCTGTTACAGGAATATGGTCTTATCTGATCCATGACAGGCATATGATCTTATCTGATCTGCGACATGAATATGATCTTATCTGCTCTGTGATAAGACTATGATCTTATCTGGTCAGTGACAGGAATATGATATTATCTGATCTGTGACAAGACTATGATCTTATCTGATCTGTGACAGGAATGTGATCTTATCTGATCTGTGTCAGGAATATGATGTTATCTGATCTGTGACAGGGGAATATGACCATTTCTGATCTGTGACAGGAATGTGATCTTATCTGATCTGTAACAGGAATATGACTATATCTGATCTGTGACAGGAAAGTGATCTTAACTGATATGTGACAGGAATATGCCCATATTTGATCTGTGACAGGAATATGTCATTTTATGGTCTTTGACAGGAATATGATCTTATCTGATCTGTGACAGGAATATGATCGTATCTGATCTGTGACAAGACCATGACTGTATCTGATCTGTGACAAGACTATGATCTTAGCTGTCCAGTGACAAGTCTATGATGTTATGTGATCTGTGACAGGTATATGACCTTATCTGATCTGTGACGGGACTATGACCATATCTGATCTGTGGCAGGAATGTGATCTTATCTGATCGGTGACAGGAATGTGATCTTATCTAATCTGTGACAGGAATATGATCTTATCTGATCTATGACAGGACTATGACTATATCTGATCTGCGGCAGGAATATGACCTTATCTGATCTGTGTCAGAAATATGACTATATCTGATCTGTAACAAGACTATGATTTTATCTGATCTTTGACAGAGATATGATCTTATCTGATCAGTGATAGGAATATGATCTTATCTGATCTGTGACAAGACTATGGTCTTATCTGATCTGTGACAGGAATATGACCTTATATGATCTGTTACAGGAATATGGTCTTATCTGATCCATGACAGGAATATGATCTTATCTGATCTGCGACATGAATATGATCTTATCTGCTCTGTGATAAGACTATGATCTTATCTGGTCAGTGACAGGAATATGATATTATCTGATCTGTGACAAGCCTATGATCTTATCTGATCTGTGACAGGAATGTGATCTTATCTGATCTGTGTCAGGAATATGATGTTATCTGATCTGTGACAGGGGAATATGACCATTTCTGATCTGTGACAGGAATGTGATCTTATCTGATCTGTAACAGGAATATGACTATATCTGATCTGTGACAGGAAAGTGATCTTAACTGATATGTGACAGGAATATGCCCATATTTGATCTGTGACAGGAATATGTCATTTTATGGTCTTTGACAGGAATATGATCTTATCTGATCTGTGACAGGAATATGATCGTATCTGATCTGTGACAAGACCATGACTGTATCTGATCTGTGACAAGACTATGATCTTAGCTGTCCAGTGACAAGTCTATGATGTTATGTGATCTGTGACAGGTATATGACCTTATCTGATCTGTGACGGGACTATGTCCATATCTGATCTGTGGCAGGAATGTGATCTTATCTGATCGGTGACAGGAATATGATCTTATCAGATCTGTGCTAGGAATATGATCTTATCTGATCTGTGACAAGACTTTGGAGTTATCTCATCTGTGACAGGAATGTGATCTTATCTGATCTGTAAGAGGAATATGACTATATCTGATCTGTGACAAGACTATGATCTTAGCTGATCTGTGACAGGAATATGACTATATCTGGTCTGTGACAGGAATATGACCTTATCTGATCTGTGACAAGACTATGATCTTATCTGACAAGTGACAAGTCTATGATGTTATGTGATCTGTGACAGGTATATGACCTTATCTAATCTGTGTTAGGACGATGATCTTATCTGATTTGTAACAGGAATATGACCTTTTCTGATCTTTGACAGTAACATGATCTTATCTGATCTGTGACAGGAATATGATCTTATCTGATCTGTGACAGGAATATGACCACACCTGATCTGTGGCAGGAATGTGATCTTTTCTGATCTGTGACAGGAATATGACCTTATCAGATCGGTGACAGGAATGTGATCTTATCTGATCTGTAACAGGAATATGACTATATCTGATCTGTGACAGGAATACCACCTTATCTGATCTGTGACAGGAATATAACTATATCTGATCTGTGACAGGAATGTGATTTAATCTGATCTGTGACAGGAATATGACCTTATCTGATCTGTGACAGGAATATGACCATAATTGATCTGTGACAGGATTATGATCTTATCTAATCTGTGACAGGAATATGACCTTATCTGACCTGTGACAGGACTATGACCATATCTGATATGTGGCAGGATTATGATGTTATCTGATCTGTGACAGGAATATGACCATATCTGATCTGTGACAGGAATATGACCTTTTATGATGTTTGACAGGAATATGATTTTATCTGATCTATGACAGGACGATGACTATATCTGATCTGTGACAGGAATATGACCTTAGCTGATCTGTGACAGGAATCCGATCTTATCTGATCTGTGACAAGACTATGGTCTTATCTGATCTGTGACAGGAATATGATCTTATCTGATCTGCGACATGAATATGATCTTATCTGATCTGTGTCAGGAATATGACGTTATCTGATCTGTTACAGGAATATGACCACATCTGATCTGTGGCAGGAATGTGATCTTATCTGATCTGTGACAGAATATGACCATATCAGATCGGTGACAGGAATGTGATCTTATCTGATCTGTAACAGGAATATGGCTATATCTGATCTGTGACAGGAATATCACCTTATCTGATCTGTGACAGGAATATAACTATATCTGATCTGTGACAGGAATGTGATTTGATCTGATCTGTGACAGGAATATGACCTTATCTGATCTGTGACAGGAATATGACCATAATTGATCTGTGACAGGATTGTGATCTTATCTAATCTGTGACAGGAATATGACCTTATCTGACCTGTGACAGGACTATGACCACATCTGATCTGTGACAGGAATATGACCTTTTATGATGTTTGACAGGAATATGATTTTATCTGATCTATGACAGGATGATGACTATATCTGATCTGCGACAGGAATATGACCTTATCTGATCTGTGACAGGAATACGATCTTACCTGATCTGTGTCAGAAATATGACTATATCTGATCTGTGACAAGATTATGATTTTATCTGATCTGTGACAGGAATATGACCATATCTGATCGGTGTCAGGAATGTGATCTTATCTGATCGGTGTCAGGGATGTGATATTATCTAATCTGTGACAGGAATGTGATCTTATCTGATCTGTGACAGCTATATGTCCTTTTATGATGTTAGACAGGAATATGATTTTATCTGATCTGTGACAGGAATGTGATCTTATCTGATCGGTGTCAGGAATGTGATCTTATCTAATCTGTGACAGGAATATGATCTTATCTGATCTATGACAGGACTATGACTATATCTGATCTGCGACAGGAATATGACCTTATCTGATCTGTGTCAGAAATATGACTATATCTGATCTGTAACAAGACTATGATTTTATCTGATCTTTGACAGAGATATGATCTTATCTGATCAGTGATAGGAATATGATCTTATCTGATCTGTGACAAGACTATGGTCTTATCTGATCCGTGACAGGAATATGACCTTATATGATCTGTTACAGGAATATGGTCTTATCTGATCCATGACAGGCATATGATCTTATCTGATCTGCGACATGAATATGATCTTATCTGCTCTGTGATAAGACTATGATCTTATCTGGTCAGTGACAGGAATATGATATTATCTGATCTGTGACAAGACTATGATCTTATCTGATCTGTGACAGGAATGTGATCTTATCTGATCTGTGTCAGGAATATGATGTTATCTGATCTGTGACAGGGGAATATGACCATTTCTGATCTGTGACAGGAATGTGATCTTATCTGATCTGTAACAGGAATATGACTATATCTGATCTGTGACAGGAAAGTGATCTTAACTGATATGTGACAGGAATATGCCCATATTTGATCTGTGACAGGAATATGTCATTTTATGGTCTTTGACAGGAATATGATCTTATCTGATCTGTGACAGGAATATGATCGTATCTGATCTGTGACAAGACCATGACTGTATCTGATCTGTGACAAGACTATGATCTTAGCTGTCCAGTGACAAGTCTATGATGTTATGTGATCTGTGACAGGTATATGACCTTATCTGATCTGTGACGGGACTATGACCATATCTGATCTGTGGCAGGAATGTGATCTTATCTGATCGGTGACAGGAATGTGATCTTATCTAATCTGTGACAGGAATATGATCTTATCTGATCTATGACAGGACTATGACTATATCTGATCTGCGGCAGGAATATGACCTTATCTGATCTGTGTCAGAAATATGACTATATCTGATCTGTAACAAGACTATGATTTTATCTGATCTTTGACAGAGATATGATCTTATCTGATCAGTGATAGGAATATGATCTTATCTGATCTGTGACAAGACTATGGTCTTATCTGATCTGTGACAGGAATATGACCTTATATGATCTGTTACAGGAATATGGTCTTATCTGATCCATGACAGGAATATGATCTTATCTGATCTGCGACATGAATATGATCTTATCTGCTCTGTGATAAGACTATGATCTTATCTGGTCAGTGACAGGAATATGATATTATCTGATCTGTGACAAGCCTATGATCTTATCTGATCTGTGACAGGAATGTGATCTTATCTGATCTGTGTCAGGAATATGATGTTATCTGATCTGTGACAGGGGAATATGACCATTTCTGATCTGTGACAGGAATGTGATCTTATCTGATCTGTAACAGGAATATGACTATATCTGATCTGTGACAGGAAAGTGATCTTAACTGATATGTGACAGGAATATGCCCATATTTGATCTGTGACAGGAATATGTCATTTTATGGTCTTTGACAGGAATATGATCTTATCTGATCTGTGACAGGAATATGATCGTATCTGATCTGTGACAAGACCATGACTGTATCTGATCTGTGACAAGACTATGATCTTAGCTGTCCAGTGACAAGTCTATGATGTTATGTGATCTGTGACAGGTATATGACCTTATCTGATCTGTGACGGGACTATGTCCATATCTGATCTGTGGCAGGAATGTGATCTTATCTGATCGGTGACAGGAATATGATCTTATCAGATCTGTGCTAGGAATATGATCTTATCTGATCTGTGACAAGACTTTGGAGTTATCTCATCTGTGACAGGAATGTGATCTTATCTGATCTGTAAGAGGAATATGACTATATCTGATCTGTGACAAGACTATGATCTTAGCTGATCTGTGACAGGAATATGACTATATCTGGTCTGTGACAGGAATATGACCTTATCTGATCTGTGACAAGACTATGATCTTATCTGACAAGTGACAAGTCTATGATGTTATGTGATCTGTGACAGGTATATGACCTTATCTAATCTGTGTTAGGACGATGATCTTATCTGATTTGTAACAGGAATATGACCTTTTCTGATCTTTGACAGTAACATGATCTTATCTGATCTGTGACAGGAATATGATCTTATCTGATCTGTGACAGGAATATGACCACACCTGATCTGTGGCAGGAATGTGATCTTTTCTGATCTGTGACAGGAATATGACCTTATCAGATCGGTGACAGGAATGTGATCTTATCTGATCTGTAACAGGAATATGACTATATCTGATCTGTGACAGGAATACCACCTTATCTGATCTGTGACAGGAATATAACTATATCTGATCTGTGACAGGAATGTGATTTAATCTGATCTGTGACAGGAATATGACCTTATCTGATCTGTGACAGGAATATGACCATAATTGATCTGTGACAGGATTATGATCTTATCTAATCTGTGACAGGAATATGACCTTATCTGACCTGTGACAGGACTATGACCATATCTGATATGTGGCAGGATTATGATGTTATCTGATCTGTGACAGGAATATGACCATATCTGATCTGTGACAGGAATATGACCTTTTATGATGTTTGACAGGAATATGATTTTATCTGATCTATGACAGGACGATGACTATATCTGATCTGTGACAGGAATATGACCTTAGCTGATCTGTGACAGGAATCCGATCTTATCTGATCTGTGACAAGACTATGGTCTTATCTGATCTGTGACAGGAATATGATCTTATCTGATCTGCGACATGAATATGATCTTATCTGATCTGTGTCAGGAATATGACGTTATCTGATCTGTTACAGGAATATGACCACATCTGATCTGTGGCAGGAATGTGATCTTATCTGATCTGTGACAGAATATGACCATATCAGATCGGTGACAGGAATGTGATCTTATCTGATCTGTAACAGGAATATGGCTATATCTGATCTGTGACAGGAATATCACCTTATCTGATCTGTGACAGGAATATAACTATATCTGATCTGTGACAGGAATGTGATTTGATCTGATCTGTGACAGGAATATGACCTTATCTGATCTGTGACAGGAATATGACCATAATTGATCTGTGACAGGATTGTGATCTTATCTAATCTGTGACAGGAATATGACCTTATCTGACCTGTGACAGGACTATGACCACATCTGATCTGTGACAGGAATATGACCTTTTATGATGTTTGACAGGAATATGATTTTATCTGATCTATGACAGGATGATGACTATATCTGATCTGCGACAGGAATATGACCTTATCTGATCTGTGACAGGAATACGATCTTACCTGATCTGTGTCAGAAATATGACTATATCTGATCTGTGACAAGATTATGATTTTATCTGATCTGTGACAGGAATATGACCATATCTGATCGGTGTCAGGAATGTGATCTTATCTGATCGGTGTCAGGGATGTGATATTATCTAATCTGTGACAGGAATGTGATCTTATCTGATCTGTGACAGCTATATGTCCTTTTATGATGTTAGACAGGAATATGATTTTATCTGATCTGTGACAGGAATGTGATCTTATCTGATCGGTGTCAGGAATGTGATCTTATCTAATCTGTGACAGGAATATGATCTTATCTGATCTATGACAGGACTATGACTATATCTGATCTGCGACAGGAATATGACCTTATCTGATCTGTGTCAGAAATATGACTATATCTGATCTGTAACAAGACTATGATTTTATCTGATCTTTGACAGAGATATGATCTTATCTGATCAGTGATAGGAATATGATCTTATCTGATCTGTGACAAGACTATGGTCTTATCTGATCCGTGACAGGAATATGACCTTATATGATCTGTTACAGGAATATGGTCTTATCTGATCCATGACAGGCATATGATCTTATCTGATCTGCGACATGAATATGATCTTATCTGCTCTGTGATAAGACTATGATCTTATCTGGTCAGTGACAGGAATATGATATTATCTGATCTGTGACAAGACTATGATCTTATCTGATCTGTGACAGGAATGTGATCTTATCTGATCTGTGTCAGGAATATGATGTTATCTGATCTGTGACAGGGGAATATGACCATTTCTGATCTGTGACAGGAATGTGATCTTATCTGATCTGTAACAGGAATATGACTATATCTGATCTGTGACAGGAAAGTGATCTTAACTGATATGTGACAGGAATATGCCCATATTTGATCTGTGACAGGAATATGTCATTTTATGGTCTTTGACAGGAATATGATCTTATCTGATCTGTGACAGGAATATGATCGTATCTGATCTGTGACAAGACCATGACTGTATCTGATCTGTGACAAGACTATGATCTTAGCTGTCCAGTGACAAGTCTATGATGTTATGTGATCTGTGACAGGTATATGACCTTATCTGATCTGTGACGGGACTATGACCATATCTGATCTGTGGCAGGAATGTGATCTTATCTGATCGGTGACAGGAATATGATCTTATCAGATCTGTGCTAGGAATATGATCTTATCTGATCTGCGACAAGACTTTGGAGTTATCTCATCTGTGACAGGAATGTGATCTTATCTGATCTGTAAGAGGAATATGACTATATCTGATCTGTGACAAGACTATGATCTTAGCTGATCTGTGACAGGAATATGACTATATCTGGTCTGTGACAGGAATATGACCTTATCTGATCTGTGACAAGACTATGATCTTATCTGACAAGTGACAAGTCTATGATGTTATGTGATCTGTGACAGGTATATGACCTTATCTAATCTGTGTTAGGACGATGATCTTATCTGATTTGTAACAGGAATATGACCTTTTCTGATCTTTGACAGTAACATGATCTTATCTGATCTGTGACAGGAATATGATCTTATCTGATCTGTGACAGGAATATGACCACACCTGATCTGTGGCAGGAATGTGATCTTTTCTGATCTGTGACAGGAATATGACCTTATCAGATCGGTGACAGGAATGTGATCTTATCTGATCTGTAACAGGAATATGACTATATCTGATCTGTGACAGGAATACCACCTTATCTGATCTGTGACAGGAATATAACTATATCTGATCTGTGACAGGAATGTGATTTAATCTGATCTGTGACAGGAATATGACCTTATCTGATCTGTGACAGGAATATGACCATAATTGATCTGTGACAGGATTATGATCTTATCTAATCTGTGACAGGAATATGACCTTATCTGACCTGTGACAGGACTATGACCATATCTGATATGTGGCAGGATTATGATGTTATCTGATCTGTGACAGGAATATGACCATATCTGATCTGTGACAGGAATATGACCTTTTATGATGTTTGACAGGAATATGATTTTATCTGATCTATGACAGGACGATGACTATATCTGATCTGTGACAGGAATATGACCTTATCTGATCTGTGACAGGAATCCGATCTTATCTGATCTGTGACAAGACTATGGTCTTATCTGATCTGTGACAGGAATATGATCTTATCTGATCTGCGACATGAATATGATCTTATCTGATCTGTGTCAGGAATATGACGTTATCTGATCTGTTACAGGAATATGACCACATCTGATCTGTGGCAGGAATGTGATCTTATCTGATCTGTGACAGAATATGACCATATCAGATCGGTGACAGGAATGTGATCTTATCTGATCTGTAACAGGAATATGGCTATATCTGATCTGTGACAGGAATATCACCTTATCTGATCTGTGACAGGAATATAACTATATCTGATCTGTGACAGGAATGTGATTTGATCTGATCTGTGACAGGAATATGACCTTATCTGATCTGTGACAGGAATATGACCATAATTGATCTGTGACAGGATTGTGATCTTATCTAATCTGTGACAGGAATATGACCTTATCTGACCTGTGACAGGACTATGACCACATCTGATCTGTGACAGGAATATGACCTTTTATGATGTTTGACAGGAATATGATTTTATATGATCTATGACAGGATGATGACTATATCTGATCTGCGACAGGAATATGACCTTATCTGATCTGTGACAGGAATACGATTTACCTGATCTGTGTCAGAAATATGACTATATCTGATCTGTGACAAGATTATGATTTTATCTGATCTGTGACAGGAATATGACCATATCTGATCGGTGTCAGGAATGTGATCTTATCTGATCGGTGTCAGGGATGTGATATTATCTAATCTGTGACAGGAACGTGATCTTATCTGATCTGTGACAGCTATATGTCCTTTTATGATGTTAGACAGGAATATGATTTTATCTGATCTGTGACAGGAATGTGATCTTATCTGATCGGTGTCAGGAATGTGATCTTATCTAATCTGTGACAGGAATATGATCTTATCTGATCTATGACAGGACTATGACTATATCTGATCTGCGACAGGAATATGACCTTATCTGATCTGTGTCAGAAATATGACTATATCTGATCTGTAACAAGACTATGATTTTATCTGATCTTTGACAGAGATATGATCTTATCTGATCAGTGATAGGAATATGATCTTATCTGATCTGTGACAAGACTATGGTCTTATCTGATCTGTGACAGGAATATGACCTTATATGATCTGTTACAGGAATATGGTCTGATCTGATCCATGACAGGAATATGATCTTATCTGATCTGCGACATGAATATGATCTTATCTGCTCTGTGATAAGACTATGATCTTATCTGGTCAGTGACAGGAATATGATATTATCTGATCTGTGACAAGACTATGATCTTATCTGATCTGTGACAGGAATGTGATCTTATCTGATCTGTGTCAGGAATATGATGTTATCTGATCTGTGACAGGGGAATATGACCATTTCTGATCTGTGACAGGAATGTGATCTTATCTGATCTGTAACAGGAATATGACTATATCTGATCTGTGACAGGAAAGTGATCTTAACTGATATGTGACAGGAATATGCCCATATTTGATCTGTGACAGGAATATGTCATTTTATGGTCTTTGACAGGAATATGATCTTATCTGATCTGTGACAGGAATATGATCGTATCTGATCTGTGACAAGACCATGACTGTATCTGATCTGTGACAAGACTATGATCTTAGCTGTCCAGTGACAAGTCTATGATGTTATGTGATCTGTGACAGGTATATGACCTTATCTGATCTGTGACGGGACTATGACCATATCTGATCTGTGGCAGGAATGTGATCTTATCTGATCGGTGACAGGAATATGATCTTATCAGATCTGTGCTAGGAATATGATCTTATCTGATCTGTGACAAGACTTTG
>JASTWF010000562.1:0-29173 GCA_030390025.1 Squalus acanthias
GAGGATGATCCGTTGAATGTGGAGGCTGGTGGGGTGAAAGGTGAGGACAAGGGGAACCCTATCATGGTTCTGGGAGGGAGGGAGGGGAAGGGGTGAGAGCAGAAGTGCGGGAAATGGAACAGACACGGTCAAGGGCCGTGTCAACCACAGTAGAGGGGAATCCTCGGTTGAGGAAAAAGGAAGACATGTCGGAAGCACTGGTATGGAAGGTGGCATCGTCAGAGCAGATGCGGCGGATGAGACGGAGAAACTGGGAGAATGGAATAGAGTCCTTACAGGAGGCGGGGTGGGAGGAAGTGTAGTCCAGGTAGCTGTGGGAGTCAGTGGGCTTGTAGTGAATGTTGGTCAATAACCTATCCCCAGAAATGGAGACAGAGAAGTCAAGGAAGGGAAGAAAAGAGTCGGAGATGGACCATGTGAAGGTGAGGGAAGGGTGGAAATTGGAAGTAAAGTGAATTAAATTTTCTAGTTCAGGGCGACAGCAGGAAACGGCACCGATACAGTCATCAATGTACCGGAAAAAGAGGTGAGGGAGGAGACCTGAGTAGGACTGGAACAAAGAGTGTTCCACATATCCCACGAAAAGGCAGGCATAGCTAGGACCCATACGGGTTCCCATAGCAACACCTTTAATTTGGAGGAAGTGAGTGGAGTCAAAGGAGAAGTTGTTCAATGTGAGAACAAGTTCAGCCAGGTGGAGGTGGGTGCTGGTGGATGGGGACTGGTTGGGCCTCTGTTCAAGGAAGAAGCGGAGCGCCCTCAGGCCGTCCGCCACTTTAACAGTTTCCTGGCCCCAACCGTCTCCTTTTCCCTATGGACGTCCAATCCCTCTACACCTCCATCCCCCACCAGGACAGCCTGAGGGCGCTCCGCTTCTTCCTTGAATAGGAAATTCAGAAGAAGCTTCTTTACCCAGAGAGTGGTGAGAATGTGGAACTCGCTACCACAGGGAGTGGTTGAAGTGAATAGTATGGATGCATTTAAGGGGAAACTGGACAAGCATATGAGGGAGAAGGGAATAGAGGGTTACGCTGATAGATTTAGATGAGGAAAGACGGGAGGAGGCTCGAGTGCACATGGACTGGTTGGGCCGAATGGCCTGTTTCTGTGCCGTATATCCTATGTAATCCTATGTAGCTAAAGAGAGGGTCGGAGCACTTGTGTGAAGGAGGGAATCTTGCTGGAGGCGATGAAGGGATGATCAGAAGAAAGAAAGAAAAGACTTGCATTTATAAAGTGCCTTTCACAACCTCAGGATGTCCCAAAGTGCTTTACAGTCATGAAATGTTTTTGAAGCGTAGTCACTGTTGTAATGTAGGGAAACACAGCAGCCAATTTGCGCACAGCAAGCTCCCACAAACAGTGATGTAATAAATGACCAGATAATTTGTTTTCAGTGATGTTGGTTGAGTGATGATGGGGATATTAAATAAATACTTTTTGTGTCTGGTGGCGGAAGTGAGAATATTGGAGGATGTGGAACGATTCTGAGAGAAAACTATAAAAAGGGAGGTGCTTCTGGAACTATTAGTGTGAGTCGAGGTGATTAAGTCACTGGGCCCGGATATCCGGCACTCCTCGACTGTTAAAATCCAATAAGAGGTAGCACAGGTTCTGACCACATCTCCGCGGACTCTGGGGTAACTTTACCAACGGAACACGGTGATGACCTCTGTTCCGGGAGATTTGTCTAACATAGCTTGTTGTGTGGAGGATTCACCATGGCTCTGCGTCTAGCTGTATCCCTCTCTCTTTATACCCTTCCTTGTCACTGCGACAGCTCTGCCATGAACTCCCTTTTGTTTCTCAGCTTTCCCATGAACTTTATCCCACTCGTCTGAACAGATGGTGCTCATTTTGCTGTGGATGTCCTCAACACCAGCACAGAGCAATTGGGCGGAATGGTCTGTTTCTGTGCTGTAAATTCCATGTCATTAGCACATGTAAACATTAACTTCCTTTCACCCGGCATATTCTCGCCCCATCTGATACCTATTGAACTAGTGATGTTTCCACTTGTGGGGGAGTCCAAAACTAGAGGCCATAAATATAAGATGGTCACTAATAAATCCAATCGAGAATTCAGAGAATGGTGAGAATGTGGAACTCGCTATCACAGGGAGTAGTTGAGGCGAATGCATTTAATAAGTACATGAGGGAGAAATAAATAGAAGGTATGCTGATGGGGTGAGATAGAGGGGTGGGAGGAGGCTGGTGTGGAGCATAAACACCGGCACGGACCTGAAGGGCCGAATGGCCTGTTTCTGTGCTGTACATTCTGTGTAAAAATCTAGGAGCTGTCACACTTGCATCTCCACAGATATCTGCATTTTCCAAGGGCATTTCCACACTATCTTATTTCTTTCTGCAGCCTGCTTTCTCATACAGTATCATCTGTTCAGGCATTCCAAAACAGTGATTGGCTATTTCAAAATATTATTAACTTTCACGCAGCTGTAGTTTGCTCAGTGCCAACACAGAGCACTAACAGAACTCCCATCGACGTCTGCTGGTTAACCCTTTCCATCCTGGTTTCTTACCTTCACCCAAAGTTGTTACACAACAGGGCCCATACTTTCAAATTGTTGCCGAGAGTAAGGAGAAATGTCTTCACTTGGAGGGCTGTTGGAGTGTCAGAATGCTTTGTCACAGGAAGTGACTGAGGCTGAGACCATTGCATCCTTTTTGAGAAAAGTGGATCAATATTAGAAACACAGGAAGATACAGGGCTATGGGAGAGAGCAGATTCGTTTTGGATTGCTGTAACGTGGAGCTGGCATAAACACGACGGGTTGAATGGCCTCCTTCTGTACTGTAAACATCTGTGGTTCTATGCGATCTGTTCTTGAGTGTGTGTGTGTGTGGATAGGATTGTGTTTTTGACTGCGATGCATTACACAGTCGAATAGCCTACAGTCTAGGCTGACAAATGAATTACGGCCACTTAGACCCGGTTCCCTGTGTACCCTGACGAGGAGAGAGACAGCCCAGTTGCTAATTTTGCTGCTAATGTGAGAGAGTGGAACCTTTGAGCGAATGGCAGCGTTGTGCACAGGGCTGAGAGCTGTAACAGTACCGAGGGATGGGTAAAGTGGGAAGCTGCAGATCTGAATTTCAAACATAAAATGCTGGAAAGGCACAGCAGAACTGGAAACGCACGTTAGTGTTTCTGCTAATGATCCCTCACCAAGACTTTCCATTCATATATATTTGACTTTTATTTTTGTCTTTCTGACCTTTCACACCCCTCCCCTCCATCCTCCGACGCGAACCCAGGAAATTCTCTCTGGACGAGCTTCTGAACAATGTGATGATCTACTGGGTGACGGGCTCCATCACCTCTTCCATGCGGATGTACAAAGAGAACCTGGGCTTGAATTTCAGAAACAGGATCGATGCCAAGTGAGTGATGAAAAGTGATTCCTTCTGAATTAACATGGGCTGTGTGACAAGGTCTGCGCTCTGGCCCAAATCCAACCAGCAGGCAACTGCCCAATGACCACCCCCCCTCCCCCCATTTCATGTCATGGGCCTGTGTGATGTGCTATTCCCAGGAGTTTCATGGTCGAATATCTCAGGTACATGCTAAAAGGGAGAAAATTAGAGCTAAGAGTGCCCCACCTGGTGGACTGTTTAAGAACAGCATTGTACTGGTGCATTTGGCGAGCATGTTCTGAGATTGGAACAATGTAAGAACATAAGAATTAGGAGCAGGAGTAGGCCATACGGCCCCTCGAGCCTGCTCCACAATTCAACAAGATCATGGCTGATCATCGACCTCAACTCCACCTTGTCCCCCGATCCCCAAATCCCTTGGAGTCCAAAAATCTGTCTATCGCCGCCTTGAGTATACTCAACGACTCAGCATCCACAGCCTTTGGTGTAGGGAATTCCAAAGATTCACAACCCTCTGAGTGAAGAAATTCCTCCTCATCTCAGTCTTCAATGCCCTATGATGAGAGATTGTGTAGAATGGGCCTGTATTCTCTGGAGTTTAGAAGAATGAGAGGTGATCTCATTGAAACAGACAAGATTCCGAGGGGGATTGACAGGGTAGATGCTGAGAGGTTGTTTCCCCTGGCTGGAGAGTCTAGAACTAGGGGGCATAGACTCAGGATAAGGGGTCGGCCATTTAAGACTGAGATGAGGAGGAATTCCTTCACTCAGTGGGCTGTGAATCTTTGGAATTCTCTTCCCCAAAGGACTGTGAATGCTGAGTCTTTGAGTATATTCAAAGCTGAGATAGATTTTTGGACTCATGGGGAATCAAGGGATATGGAGATCGGGCGGGAAAGTGGAGTTGATGTCGATGATCAACCATGATCTTATTGAATGGCGGAGCAGGCTCGAGGGGCCGTATGGCCGACTCCTGCTCTTACTTCTTATGTTCTTATGTTCTAAATGGCTGACCCCTTATCCTGAGACTGTGACCCCTAGTTCTGGACTCTCCAGCCAGGGTAAACAATCTCTCAGCATCTACCCTGTCAATCCTGCTCAGAATCTGAAATGTTTCAATGAGATCACCTCTCATTCTTCTAAACTCCAGAGAGTATAGGCCCAATCTACTCAATCTCTCCTCATAGGACAGCCCTCTCATCCCAGGAATCAATCTAGTGCACCGCCTCTAAGGCAAGTATATCCTTTCCCAGATAAGGAGAACAAAACTGTGCACAGTACTCCAGGTATGGTCTCACCAAGGCCCTGTATAATTGTAGTAAGACTTCTTTACTCTTATACTCCAACACCCTTGCAATAAAGGCCAACATGCCATTTGCCTTCCTAATTGCTTGCTGTACCTGCATGCTAGCTTTCTGTGTTTCTTGCACGAGGACACCCAAATCTCTCTGAACACCAACATTTGAAAGTTTCTCACTATTTAAAAAAAATCTGTTTTTCTATTCTTCCTACCAAAGTGAGTAACCTCACATTTCCCCACATTATACTCCATCTGCCACCTTACTGCCCACTCACTTCATCTATCTATATCCCTTTGCAGGCTTTTTGTGTCCTCCTCACAGCTTACTGTCCCACCTAGCTTTGTATTGTCAGCAGACTTGGATACAATACACTCGGTCCCTTCATCTAAGTCATTAATATAGATTGTAAATAGCTGAGGCCCCAACACTGATCCTTGCGGCACCCCACTAGTTACAGCCTGCCAACCGGAAAATGACCCGTTTATCCCTACTCTCTGTTTACTGCCCGTTAACCAATCCTCTATCTGTGCTACTATATTACCCCAACCCCATGAGCCTTTATCTTGCGTAGCAACTTTTTACGTGGCACCTTATCGAATGCCTTTTGGAAATCCAAATATACTACATCCACTGGTTACACTTTTATCTAGAGGGAGCGTTACTCAGTATCTAACCCGTACTGTACCTGCCCTGGGAGTGTTTGATGGGACAGTGTAGAGGGAGCTTTACTCTGTATCTAACCCGTGCTGTACCTGCCCTGGGAGTGTTTGATGGGACAGTGTAGAGGGAGCTTTACTCTGTATCTAACCCGTGCTGTACCTGCCCTGGGAGTGTTTGATGGGACAGTGTAAAGGGAGATTTACTCTGTATCTAACCTGTGCTGTACCTGCCCTGGAAGTGTTTGATGGGACAGTGTAGAGGGACCTTTACTCTGTATCTAACCCGTGCTGTACCTGTCCTGGGAGTGTTTGATGGGCCAGTGTAGAGGGAGCTTTACTCTGTTTCTAATCTGTGCTGTACCTGCCCTGGGAGTGTTTGATGGGACAGTGTAGAGGGAGCTTTACTCTGTATCTAACCTGTGCTGTACCTGCCCTGGGAGTGTTTGATGGGACAGTGTAGAGGGAGCTTTACTCTGTATCTAACCTGTGCTGTACCTGCCCTGGGATTGTTTGATGGGACAGTGTAGAGGGAACTTTACTCTGTATCTAACTCGTGCTGTACCTGCCCTGGGAGTGTTTGATGGGACAGTGTAGAGGGAGCTTTACTCTGTATCTAACCCGTGCTGTACCTGCCCTGGGAGTGTTTGATGGGACAGTGTAGAGGGAGCTTCACTCTGTATCTAACCCGTGCTGTACCTGCCCTGGGAGTGTTTGATGGGACAGTGTAGAGGGAGCTTCACTCTGTATCTAACCCGTGCTGTACCTGCCCTGGGAGTGTTTGATGGGACAGTGTAGAGGGAGCTTCACTCTGTATCTAACCCGTGCTGTACCTGCCCTGGGAGTGTTTGATGGGACAGTGTAGAGGGAGCTTTACTCTGTATCTAACCCGTGCTGTACCAGCCCTGGGAGTGTGTGATGGGCAGTGTAGAGGGAGCTTTACTCTGTATCTAACCCGTGCTGTACCTGCCCTGGGAGTGTTTGATGGGACAGTGTAGAGGGAGCTTTACTCTGTGTCTAACCCTTGCTGTACCTGCCTTGGGAGTGTTTGATGGGACAGTGTAGAGAGAGCTTTACTCTGTATCTAACCCGTGCTGTACCTGCCCTGGGAGTGTTTGATGGGACAGTGTAGAGAGAGATTTACTCTGTACCTACCCTGGAAGTTGGAGGTATTTGGGAGATTCACTGGATTGTTCGCAACCTTGGCCTCCTATTTGACCCTGAGCTGAGCTTCCGACTCCCTGTCCTCTCCATCGCCAAGACCGCCTAGTTCCACCTCCATAACGTCTCCGCCCCTGCCTCAGCTCATCCGCTACAGAAACCCTCATCCATGCCCTTGTTACCTCCAGACTCGACCGTTCCAATGCTCTCCTGGCCGGCCTACCATCTTCCACCCTCCATAAACTTGAGCTCATCCAAAACTCTGCTGCCCGTCTCCTAACTCGCACCCGTTCACCCATCACCCTGTGTTCACTGCCCTACAATGCTTCAATTTTAACATTCTCATCCTTTTGTTCAAATCCCTCCATGGCCTCGCCCCCTCCCTATCTCTGTTAACTCCTCAAGCCCAACAACCATCTTCCCTGTAATTTTTTGGTGGGTATGCGTGGTTTTTCCATTGAAAAGCCGGCTGCGCGGGACCCCTGGAGCTCTGCGCGGGACCCCATGGAGCACAGCGCGGGACCCCTGGAGCTCTGCGCGGGACCCCTGGAGCTCTGCGCGGGACCCCTGGAGCGCCGCGCGGGGACCCCTGGAGCTCTGCGCGGGACCCCTGGAGCTCTGCGCGGGACCCCTGGAGCTCTGCGCGGGACCCCTGGAGCTCTGCGCGGGGACCCCTGGAGCTCTGCGCAGCCAAGCAGCTTAAAGGGAGCATTGCCGCCAACCCTCTGAGATACCTGCGCTCCTCCACTTCTGGCCTCTTGCGCATCCCTGATTTTCAACACTCCACCATTGGTGGCCTTGCCTTCAGCCCTAAGCTCTGGAACTCCCTCCCTAAACCTCTCCGCCTCTCTACCTCTCTCTCCTCCTTTAAGACGCTCCTTAAAACCCACCTCTTTGACCAAGCTTTTGGTCACCTGTCCTCATGTCTCCTTACGTGGCTTGATGTGAAATTGTGTTTGAGGCTCCTGTGAAGCACCTTGGGACCTTTTACTACATTAAAGGTGCGATATAAATATAATGTGTTGTTGTTTGCCCTGAGATCGTCCCGTCACTGAGGCCGAGACATTTGTAGTCCTCCCCCTTGAATTTCACAGTGGCTCAGCTTGTGTGCTTTTCCTTCCCTTCTCTCTTCCCTTTTCCCCTTCCAGGGTTGGAGTCTATGTTCCTGCCGGATTGGCCGCGTTCCCCAATGAGTTGATGCACATGCCGCTGGTCTGGGCCAGGCAGAAGTACAAGAAGATCGCGACCTACTCCTACATGTCCCGTGGCGGCCACTTTGCCGCCTTCGAGGAGCCCGAGCTGCTGGCTGAGGATCTCCGGCTCTTTGTTCAAAGTGTAGAAAAGAGCGGCTGAGAATTGCATATTGCCGTTCCTGCGCGTTGGGGGATCTGGTCCCCGTGCCTTCACCCTCGGAACATGAAGACCTGTCAGATAATCAATCCCGACACTGCTCTGTCACATTCACCAGGCCAATGAACTCGAATCACTGCTTTCAGAACAAGAATCACTTTCTGCTAACTAACCTTCAGATACTCTAGGCTTCCAGATGCTGTTGATTTTGATGGCTGGTTGTGGTATGAACACTGCCCTATTGAAGGAGCTGGGTTCAATATTCACAGTCAGCGTCTTGTTTATCGATTTCTATGTATTATTGCAATTGAAAAATAAAACATAAACATGCCTGAGAGTAGGTGCCGTTTTGTTTTTATAATTTCCCCTCCCCCGATTCTCGCTGCGATACGGTTCACAGTTAACCTGGTCTTGTCCTCGAGCAGTGCCCACACACCAATCCTGTAAGAAAGAAGGACTTGCGTTTCTATAGCGCCTTTCACAACCTCAGGACGGCACCAAGTGCTTCACAGCCAATAAAGTCCCTTTGAAGTGGAGTCACTGATGTAATCTAGGAAATCCGGCAGCCAATTTGCGCACAGCAAGCTCCCACAAACAGCAATGTGATAATGACCAGATCATCTGTTTTAGTGATGTTGGTGGAGGGATAAATATTGGCCAGGACACCGGGGAGAACTCCCCTGCTCTTCTTTGAAATAGTGCCATGGGGTCTTTTAAGTCCACCTGAGAGGGCAGACGGGGCCTCAGCTTAACAGCTCATCCGAAAGACGGCACCTCCAACAGTGCAGCACTCCCTCAGTACTGACCCTCCGACAGTGCAGCACTCCCTCAGTACTGCCCCTCCAACAGTGCAGCACTCCCTCAGTACTGCCCCTCCGACAGTGCAGCGCTCCCTCAGTACTGCCCCTCCGACAGTGCAGCGCTCCCTCAGTACTGACCCTCCGACAGTGCAGCGCTCCCTCAGTACTGCCCCTCCAACAGTGCAGCACTCCCTCAGTACTGCCCCTCCGACAGTGCAGCGCTCCCTCAGTACTGACCCTCCGACAGTGCAGTGCTCCCTCAGTACTGCCCCTCCGACAGTGCAGCGCTCCCTCAGTACTGCCCCTCCGACAGTGCAGCGCTCCCTCAGTACTGACCCTCCGACAGTGCAGCGCTCCCTCAGCACTGCCCCTCTGACAGTACAGCACTCCCTCAGTACTGCCCCTCCCACAGTGCAGCGCTCCCTCAGTACTGCCCCTCTGACAGTGCAGCACTCCCTCAGTACTGCCCCTCCGACAGTGCAGCGCTCCTTCAGTACTGCCCCTCCGACAGTGCAGCGCTCCCTCAGTACTGCCCCTCCGACAGTGCAGCGCTCCCTCAGTACTGCCCCTCCGACAGTGCAGCGCTCCCTCAGTACTGCCCCTCCGACAGTGCAGCGCTCCCTCAGTACTGCACTACGAGTGTCTGCCTGGATTTTGTGCTCAAGTCTCTGAAGTGGGACTTGAACCCATGACCCTCTGAGTCAGAGGTGGGTCTCTGGTTAGTGGTCAAGAGCAGAAACCCTGGTCACCCTCTCCCTAGCCCAGGGCACTGAGACTACCGGTGTCCTGGCTGAACCTGACACCCTGTTCCCGAGGCCCCTTCCTGTTTTGGATGCCGACACTTGCTACAGACTCACTGTTGGATCTTCTCAGGAGGAAGGTGGAAAGAGGCAGCACCAAGTGATACAGATGTGTCCGAACAACTCGAACAAAGGGCTTCTCTTCCACACATTTGAGGATTTGGAAGTCAATATACTGAGGAATGTGGAGTCAATGTGAGTAAGGGTGGTAGGTGAACAGGAATGTTTGGGATAGGAGGTGGGGTGTGGAGCTGGAGTTTATGTTAGGAGGATTCAGAAGGTCTGGGAGGAGGGCGTTGCAAGAGTCAAGTCTGTGGGTGAATGTTTCACCAGAAACGCAGTGAGCTGGAATGGAGACAGATGTTTCAGAGGTGGAAATAACCAGTCTTGGTGCTGGAATGCTGTAGGTTTGAATATCCAGCTCAGGGGAAAGCAGGGCATTAAGTTTGAGAACCACTGGAACAGGATTAGGAGCTGGGGCATGGAGTTTCTGTTGGGAATAAGCAAGATGTCTTCAGTCTCACCAGTGTTGAATTGCAAGAAGGTTTGATTCATCTGCAATTTGATGTTGGGCAGGCAGTCAGACAACATGACAACAGCAACAGGAATCGAGGGCAGTGGTCAAGGGTACAGCTGAGTATTGTTGGCGTATCTGTGAGAGGTGACCCTCATGACACTTTCCACGACCTCAGAGAGGAAAGTGAGTTTGGAAATGGGTTGCAGAGAATGGATTATGGTATATTTGAAAGAGAGAGTGGAACAATGCCTGAGGAGAGGCAACAGTTGACAAAGAGAGAAAGGAAGAAAAATTTGCATTTATATAATGGTTTTCAATAGCACTTAGTAATTTAGTAGTATTCACTGTTGTAAGTTGAAGAAGGGTTGAGGGGTCAAAGGTCTCCTGGAAGGATGCATCCAGTGAGGACTGTGGATGAAGCTATAGAATTTAGTGAAGTAGCAGCTGGGGTGGAGAGTGACCATGGGCATGATTAGGAAATTGCATATGTTGGGTGAAGACAAGGAATATTGTGAACTTGGGAGCAGGTGGAATTCTGACTCCTGCTTTCTTTGGTTTTCCAGATGTGTGACACACATGGTACTCTTCAACCTGACAGAGTTAGTGAGAAATCCACACAGCTAGAAGTTCGGTTTGGCCAGCATAGAGTGTAGAATCATTTCATTTCACTTTATTCACCTAAGGCAACAGAACTTACATGCAGGTTGACAAGCCAAGATGTAGAGGCCCTCAGTACTGCTGGAATTTAACAAGTGAAAGCTGTACAGTCTTCCAGCACAGAGCACTGGCAAGTTTCCTGGCAGGACCACCTCATTAGGGTAATGGCTTACAAAAACAATAACAATTTGCATTTATATAGCGCCTTTAACGTAGTTAAAACATCCCAAGGTGCTTCACAGGAGTGTTATCAAATAAAATCTGACATCGAGCCACATGAGATATTAGGGCAGGTGACCAAAAGCTGGTCAAAGAGGTAGGTTTTAAGGAGCAACTTAACAACAACAACTTGCATTTACATAGCGTCTTTAACGTCCCAAGGCACTTCAAGGAGGAGAGAGAAGTGGAAAGGTTTAGGATGGGAATTCCATAGCTTCGGGCCTAGGCAGGTAAAGGCATAGCTGTTAATGGTGGAGCGATGAAAATCAGGGATGCGTAAGAGATCAGAATTGGAGGAGCCTAGAGATCTTGGAGGGTTGTAGGTCTGGAGGAGATTACAGAGATAGGGAGGGGCGAGGCCATGGAGGGATTTGAAAACAAGGATGAGAATTTTAAAATCGAGGCATTGCTTAACCGGGAGCCAATGTAGGTGAGCGAGCACAGTGGTGATGGGTGAATGGGACTTGGTGCGAGTTAGGACACAGGCAGCTGAGTTTTGGAGCCAAGTTGGAAGAATCCCAGAGCCAATGACAGCTCTGAGTCCTATTAGTAAACCAGACTGGCTGGTCAGTCATCACACCAACCCTGAGTTACTGTGGTCCTGTCTGAATAAGGTATAGAACCAGAAATTTACAGCACAGTGGAAGGCCATTTGGCCCATGTACCTGTGTTGGGGGCTAACTCTTCAACCAGGGTTATCTACGCTATTCCCATTTCTCTATCCTTTCCTCATCTCTTTTTATATCCTTAAATATTTATCCAGCTCTGTTTTAAATTATGTTGTAATCTCTGCCTGCGGTAAAACATTCTAACACACACTGAGCTCTCCTTTACGAAGATGGCAGACCATGCGGTACTGAAACCCGGATTTACGACGAAATCATCTTTACCAAAATGGCGCCGGTCACCCACAGGAAGCTGCGCCAAGAGCGAGTGCGCCGCTTCCGGCAGCGAGCCAGCGACCAATCAAGTTGTTTGAATAGAGAGCGGCGCGGGCTGGCTGGGGCAGTGCCTGTTAAACGGGGAAAGAGTTAAAGCTCAGCCTGGGCGATCGCCAGGCAGCCGCAGTCCGCGCTCCGCTCCTGTTATACTGTAATAATATTAACTCATCTTTTAATATTCGGAGCGGTTCTGTGCGGCAGATGCGAAGGACAGCTCCGTGTGAGGACCGGCTGAAGGACCTGCTGCACCTGGAGAGGCTCAGAGTGTAATTATAATAACTCAGGAATATTAACTTATAGAGTGTGGTAATAACTCATAGTGTGGTAATAACTCATAGAGTGTGATAGTAACTCATAGAGTGTGATAGTAACTCATAGAGTGCGGAGGGATTCACTTGGAGAGGCTTAGAGTGTAATTATAATAACTCAGTAACTTATAAAGTGTAATTATAGCTCACAGAGTGCTGTAATAAGTCACAGAGTGCACAGGGCTTCACCTGGAGAGCCTCAGAGTGTAATTATAATAACTTAGTCATAACAGCACAGAAGGAGGCCATTTGGCCCATCGAGTCCGTGCCGGCGCTCTGTAGCGCAATCCAGTCAGTCCCATTCCCCCGCTCTATCCCCGTAGACCTGCAAGTTTATTTCCCTCAAGTGCCTATCCAGTCTCCCCTTGAAAACATTGAGTGTCTCTGCTTCCACCACGTCCGTTGGCAGCGAGTTCCAGGTCCTCACCACTCGCTGAGTAAAAAGGTTTTTCCTCACATCCCCCCCCCCCCCTGTATCTCTTGCCCCAAACCTTAAATCTGTGTCCCCTCGTCCTTGTACCATCAATTAGTGGGAACAGCCTCTCCCCGTCTAGCCTATCCAAACCCGTCATAATCTTGTACACCTCTATCAAATCACCCCTCAACCTCCTTTGCTCTAATGAAAACAAATCCAGCTTCTCCAACCTGTCCTTGTCGCTAAGATCCCCCATCCCCGGAACCATTCTGGTAAATCTCCTCTGCACCCTCTCAAGGGCCTTCACATCCTTCCTAAAGTGTGGTGACCAGAACTGGACGAAATATTCCAGTTGTGGCCTAACCAGCACTTTATCAAGGTTCAGCATAACTTCCCTACTTTTGTACTCAATACCTCTATTTAGGAAGCCCAAGATCCCATTATAGCTCATAGTGTGTAATAATAACTCATAGTGTGTTACTGTGTGCTGTACAGGACTAGAGCACAGGGCACAAGTCTGGGGCACAGGTACTGCAGAGGACTGGGGCAGAGCAACTCTGTGTAATATTTTTAACTCATAGTGTGTAATTATAACTATTACTGCACAGGACTGGAGCAGAGCAACTCTACTGTGTAATATCTGTTACTGTGACTAATAACTATTACTGTGTGCTGTACAGCGCAGAGGTACTGTACAGGTCAGCGGTACTGTACAGGACTGGAGCACAAGGCACAGCATATAGGGCACAGGTACTGTACAGGACTGGGGTACAGGGCACAGCATATAGGGCACAGGTACTGTACAGGACTGGGGTACAGGGCACAGATACTGTACAGGACTGGGGTACAGGGCACAGCATATAGGGCACAGGTACTGTACAGGACTGGGGCACAGGTACTGTACAAGACTGGGGCATAGGGCACAGGTACTGTACAGGACTGGGGCACAGGGCACAGGTACTGTACAAGACTGGGGTACAGGGTACAGCATATAGGGCACAGGTACTGTACAGGACTGGGGCACAGGGCACAGGTACTGTACAAGACTGGGGTACAGGGCACAGCATATAGGGCACAGGTACTGTACAGGACTGGGGTACAGGGCACAGCATATAGGGCACAGATACTGTACAGGATTGGGGCACAGGGCACAGCATATAGGGCACAGGTAATGTATATAATATGCAAGGCTGGAGTATGGGGCACAGGTAATTTCTGTAATATATGGGGCAGGACTGGGATATAACAGTGTCAGTAATATATTTAATAAATGTGACATGACTGGGATATAACAGGGTACAGGTAATATTTATATATAGGGCAAGACTGGGGTATAACAGTACAGGTAATATATTTAATGTATAGGACAGGACTGCGATATAACGGTACAGGTAATATATAAGACAGGACTGGGATATTACAGGGTAAGATAATATATAGAACAGGACTGGGATGTTACAGGGTATAGGTAATATATAGGACAGAACATTCTGAGGGGGGAGGGTGAACAGCCAGAGGTCATGGTCCATATCGGTATCAATAACATCGGTAAAAAGAAGGATGAGGTCCTGCAGGCAGATTTTAGGGAGCTAGGAAAGAGATTAAATAGCAGGACCTCAAAGGTAGTAATCTCCGGATTACTCCCGGTGCCTCGAGCTAGTGAGTATAGAAATAGGAGGATGGATGAATGCGTGGCTGGAGAGATGGTGCAGGTGGGAGGGATTTAGATTCCTGGGGCATTGGGACCGGTTCTGGGGGAGGTGGGACCTGTACAGGCCGGACGGGATGCACCTCAACAGGGCTGGAACCAATATCCTCACGGGGAGGTTTGCTATTGCTGTTGGGGAGGGTTTAAACTAATTTGGCAGGGGGATGGGCACCAGGATGTAGCATTCGAAAGGAGAATCAAAGTGCACAAAGGACTGGGAGAGACAGATAGAACTAGAGTAAGAAATAGTAAAGTATTAGATGGGGTCAGACTAAGAGAGAAGGTCTAAGATGGGTTTACAGTGCATGTGTGTGAACGCACAAAGTGTGGTAATCAAGGTTGGTGAGCTGCAGGCGCAAATAGCCACATGGGAATATGATGTTGTGGTGATAACGGAGACCTGGCTCAAAAAAGGGCAGAATTGGGTTTTAAATATTCCTGGATATAAGGTGTTCAGGAAAGATAGGGAAGGAAAGAAAGGAGATGGGGTGGCAGTATTGGTTAAGGAGAATGTTACAGTGCTGGAGAGAGAGGATGTCCTGGAGGGGTCAAGGACAGAATCTATTTGATTGCAATTATGAAATAATAGAGGTGCCATTACACTACTAGGTATATTCTAGGCCACCAACTAATGGGAAAGATATAGAGGAGCACATTCGCAGGGAAAATACAGAGAGATGCAACAACCATAGAGGAGTGATAATGGGGGACTTTCATTATCCTATTATAGACTGCGATAGTAGTGTAAAGGGCAGAGAGTATGTTTCCAGCCCAACGAGGAAGGAGGCATTGCTGGATCTGGGGAATGAGGTGGGTCAAGTGGAGCAAGTGCGTCAGTAGGGTAACATTTAGGGAACCGTGATCATAGTATCGTAAGGTTCCTGGGATGTGGGGGATTGTCCTATGAGGAGAGATTGAGTAGACTAGGCCTATATTCTCTAGAGTTTAGAAGAATGAGAGGTGGTCTCATTCAAACATACAAAATTCTTACAGGGCTTGACAGGGTAGATGCAGGGAGGATGTTTCCCCTGGCTGGGGAGTCTAGAACCAGGGGTCACAGTCTCAGAATAAGGGGTCGGCCATTTAGGCCTGAGATGAGGAGAAATTTCTTCACTCGGAGGGTGGTGAATCTTTGGAATTCTCTACCCCAGAGGGCTGTGGAGATCGATAGATTTTTGAATATTAAGGGAATCAAAGGAAATGGGGATAGTGCAGGAAAGTGGAGATGAGGTAGAAGATCAGCCATGATCTTATTGATTGGTGGAGCAGGCTCGAAGGGCCAAATGGCCTACTCCTGCTCCTATTTCTTATGTTCTTATGTTCAGATTAGCTATGGAAAAGGACAGGGAGCAATCTAGAGTAAACATACTTAATTGGAGGAAGGCGAATTTCAGTGGGTTGAGAACGGATCTGGCCCGGGTAAACTGGAATCAAAGATTGGCAGGCAAAACTGTAATCGAATAATGGGCTGCCTTTAAAGAGGAGATGGTTCGGGTACAGTCGAGGTACATTCCCACGAGGGGGAAAGGTAGGGCAGCCAAAGTCAGAGCTCCCTGGATGACGAAAGATATAGAGCAAGATGAAACAGAAAAAGAGCGTGTATGACAGATGTCAGGTTGAGAATATAAGTGAGAACCAGGCTGAATATAGAAAGTTCAGAGGGGAAGTGAAAAAGAAAATAAGAGGGGCAAAGAGAGGGTATGAGAATAGAATGGCAGCCAACATAAAAGGTAATCCAAAAGTCTTCTGTAGGCATATAAATAGTAAAAGGGTAGTAAGAGGAGGGGTGGGGCCGATTGGGGATCAAAAAGGAGACCTATGTATGGAGGCAGAGGGTATGGCTGAGGTACTAAATGAATACTTTGCATCTGTCTTCACCAAGGAAGAAAATGCTGCTAAAGTCATCGTGAAAGAGGAGGTAGTGGAGATACTGGATGAGATAAACATTGATAAAGAGGAGGTACTAAAGGCTGGCTGTACTTAAAGTTGATAAGTCACCAGGACTGGATGGGATGAATCCTAGGCTGCTGAGGGAAGTTAAGGAGGCAATCGCGGAGGTACTGGCCATAATCTTCCAATCCTCCTTAGAAATGGGGGTGGTGCCAGAGGACTGATGAATTGCAAATGTTACATACTTGTTCCAAAAAGGGTGTAAGGATAAACCCATAAACTACAGGCCAGTCAGTTTAACCTCAGTTGTGAGGAAGCTTTTAGAAACGATAATCAAGGACAAAGTTAAGTCACTTGGACAAGTGTGGATTAATTAAGGAAAGCCAGCACGGATTTGTTAAAGGCAAATCATGTTTAACTAACTTGATGGAGTTTTTTGATGAGATAACAGAGAGGGTTGCCGTGGGGTACCTGGACTTCCAAAAGGCGTTTGATAAAGTGCCACATAATGGGCTTGCCAGCAAAGTTGAAGCCCATGGAATAAAAGGGAGAGTGGCAGCATGGATACGAAATTGGCTAAGTGACAGGAAACAGAGAGTAGTGGTGAACGGTTGTTTCTCGGACTGGAGGAAGGTACACAGTGGTGTTCCCCAGGGGTCGGTTCTGAGACCACTGTTTTTCTTGATATATATTAATGACTTGGACTTGGGAGTACAGGGCACAATTAAAAAAATTGCAGATGACACAAAACTTGGAAGTATAGTGAACAGTGAGGAGGATAGTGATAGACTTCAAGAAGCCATAGACAGGCTGGTGAAATGGGCGGACATGTGGCAGATGAAATTTAACACAGAAAAGTGCGAAGTGATACATTTTGGTTGGAAGTACGAGGAGTGGCAATGTAAACTAAAGGGTACAATCCTAAAGGGGGTGCATGAACAGAGAGACCTGGGGGTAAATGTGCACAAATCGTTGAGGGCAAAGTGTCAAGTTGGATTCAAAACTGGCTCGGAGACAGGAAGCAGAGGGTAATGGTTGATGGGTGTTTTTGTGACTGGAAGGCTGTTTCCAGTGGGGTTCTGCAGGGCTCAGTACTAGGTCCCTTGCTTTTTGTGGTATATATCAATGATCTTGACTTGAATATAGGGGGTATGATTAAGAAGTTTGCAGATGATACTAAAATTGGCTGTGTGGTTGATACTGAAGAAGGAAGCTGTAGACTGCAGGAAGATATCAATAAATTGGTCAGGTGGGCAGAACAGTGGTAAATGGAATTCAATCCGGAGAAGTGTTAGGTAATGCATTTGGGGAGGGCTAACAAGGAAAGGGAATACACATTAAATGGTAGGACACTGAGTAGTGTAGAGGAACAAAGGGACCTTGGAGTGCATGTCCACAGATCCCTGAAGGTAGCAGGCCAGGTAGATAAGGTGGTTAAGAAGGCATATGGAATGCTTGCCTTTATTAGCCGTGACATAGAATACAAGAGCAGGGGGGGTTATGCTTCAACTGTATAAAACACTAGTTAGGCCTCAGCTAGAGTACTGCGTGCAGTTCTGGTCACCACATTACAGGAAAGATGTGATTGCACTAGAGAGGGTACAGAGGAGATTTACAAGGATGTTGCCGGGAGTAGAGAATCTTAGCTATGAGGAAAGACTGGATAGGCTGGGTCTGTTTTCCTTGGAACAGAGGAGGCTGAGGGGAGACCTTATTGAGGTGTATAAAATTATGAGGGGCCGAGATAAAGTGGATAGAAAGGACCTATTTCCCTCAGCAGAGGGGTCAAAAACCAGGGGGCACAGATTTAAAGTAATTGGGGGAAGGTTTAGAGGGGATTTGAGGGGAAATTTCTTCACCCAGAGGGTTGTGGGGGTCTGGAACTCACTGCCTGAAAGGGTGGTAGAGGCAGGAACCCAAACCACATTTAAAAAGTACTTGGATGTGCACTTGGGATGCTGTAACCTGCAGGGCTATGGACCAAGAGCTGGGAAGTGGGATTAGGCTGGATAGCTCTTTGTTGGCCGGCGCGGACACAATGGGCCGAAATGGCCTCCTTCCGTGCTGTAACTTTCTATGATTCTATGGTTGCAGGGCAGGTTGAGAAAGCAGTTAAAGCTTATGGGATCCTGGGCTTCATAAATGGAGGTATAGTGTACAAAAGCAAGGAAATTTTTTTTATTCGTTCATGGGATGTGGGCGTTGCTGGCAAGACCAGCATTTATTGCCCATCTGAAGTTGCCCTTGAGACGGTGGCGGTGAGCAGCCTTCTTGAACCGCTGTAGTCCGTAAATCTTCTGATGAACCTGTATATAAAACACTGGTTCGGCCTCAACTGGAGTGTTGTGTCCAATTCTGGGCACCGCACTTCAGGAAGGATGTGAAGGCCTTGGAGGATGCAGAAAAGATTTACAAGAATGATTCCAGGGATGAGTGACTTCAGTTACGTGGATAGACTGGAGAAGCTGGGGTTGTTCTCCTTGGAGCAGAGAAGGTTGAGAGGAGATTTGATAGAGGTGTTCAAAATCATGAGGGGTCTGGACAGAGTAGAGAGAGAGAAACTGTTCCCCTTGGCGGAAGGGTCGAGAACCAGAGGACACAGATTTAAGGTGATTGGCAGAAGAACCAAAGGCGACATGAGGAATACTCTTTTACTCAGCAAATGGTTAGGATCTGGAATGCACGGCCTGAAAGGGTGGTAGAGGCAGACTCAATCGTGGCTTTCAAAAGGGAATTGGATAAGTAGCTGAGGGGAAACAATTTGCAGGGCTACAGGGAAAGGGCGGGGGAGTGGGACTAGCTTTAGTGCTCTTGCAGAAAGCCGGCACGGGCTCGACGGGCCGAATGGCGGCCTCCTGTGCTGGAACCATTCTATGATTCTATGACCGGACTGGGTAAACAGGGTTTATTACAGGGTATATAGGACAGGACTGGGATATAACTGGGTACAGATTAAGTAGCTGCATGTTACAGCTTCACTGTGGGCCAGGATGTGTAATTACACTGAGAAGTTTGCATTTATAAATGTGGTCCCAGAATGTACATTGGGAAAAGCTGAGAGGAAGTCTGTGCCGATTTTGTATGTGTGTGATTATCATGTCAGTCAGTATGGGCCGAATCTTGCGTATAATCTGTGGATATCCACAATTCCAGGGAGAGTGGGACTGTTGACGAGTGTCTTTATGGTGAAAAAGTGGGACTGCTGGGCTATGAAGAACCGAGGTGGCTATCTAGTAGATACTCGACTGAAGCACCGAGTTAAACAGGTAAGGGTGTGCTTAGAATTACATAGAATCAGTAAATGAGGGATTAAGATGAGTTAAACAGATAAATGTGGTAATATAATGAATTAAATGAGGAAGCATGCTGTTGAGTCGAATAAATAAGGGGAGATGGTTGGGGTGGGGTGGGGAGGGGAGTGGGTTTGTGGAGGAGGGGAGTGGGTTAGTGGAGGGGGTGGAGTGGGTTGGGGATGGAGTGGGTTTGTGGGGGAGCGGGTTGGGGGAGTGGGGGGGGGAGCGGGTTGGGGGGAGGGGAGTGGGGAGGGGAGCGGGTTGGGGGGAGGGGAGTGGGGTGGGGGGAGGGGAGCGGGTGGGGGGGAGGGGAGCGGGTGGGGGGAGGGGAGGGGGCTGGCTGGGGGGGATGGGGAGGGGGCTGGCTGGGGGGGGAGGGGAGATAGAAACATAGAAAAATAAGAACATACGAACATAAGAAATAGGAGCAGGAGTAGGCCAATTGGCCCCTCTAGCCTGCTCCGCCATTCAATAAGATCATGGCTGATCTGATCCTAACTGCCAATCTGCTATCACAGAACCATCTCCTGAACCTAACAGAATTGGACACATGAAATAGGAGCAGGAGCAGGATCAGGCTACACGGTCCCTGGGCCCGCTACGCAACCCACAGGGCCATGACCGATCCGAACCTAGACTCATGTCCAAATTCCTGCCCGCTCCCCGTAACCCTTAATTCCCTTTACTTCTAGGAAACTGTCTATTTCTGTTTTAAATTTATGTAATGATGTAGCTTCTACAGCTTTTTGTGGCAGCATTTTCCATGGACCTACCACCCTCTGAGTGAAGTAGTTCCTTCTCATCTCAGTTTTGAAAGAGCAGCCCCTTATTCTAAGACTATGCCCCCTAGTTCTAGTTTCACCCATCATCGGGAACATCCTCCCCGCATCCACCCGATCCAACCCCTTCACAATCTTATATGTTTCAATAAGATCGCCTCTCATTCTTCTGAACTCCAATGAGTAGAGTCCCAATCTACCCAACCTCTCCTCATATGTCCATCCCCTCATCCCCGGGATTAACCGAGTGAACCTTCTTTGTACTGACTCGAGAGCAAGTATGTCTTTTCTTAAGTATGGACACCAAAACTGTATGCAGTATTCCAGGTGCGGTCTCACCAATACCTTGTACAACTGAAGCAATATCTCCCTATTTTTATATTCTATCCCCTTAGCAATGAAAGCCAACATTCCATTGGCCTTCTTAATCACTTGCTGCACCTGCATACTAACCTTTTGAGTTTCGTGCACCAGGACCCCCAGATTCCTTTGTACTTCAGTACTTTCCAGTTTCTTGCCATTTAGATAATAACTTGCTCTACTATTTTTCCTGCCAAAGTGCATAACCTCACACTTTCCAGTATTGTATTCCATCTGCCAAATCTCTGCCCACTTACTTAGCCTGTCTATGTCCCCTTGCAGATTTTTTATGTCCTCCTCACTCACTACTTTCCCTCCCATCTTAGTATCGTCTGCAAACTTTGATATGTTACACTCGGTCCCCTCCTCCAAATCGTTAATATAGATTGTAAAGAGTTGGGGACCCAGCACTGACCCCTGCGGAACACCACTAGTTACTGATTGCCAGTCTGAGAATGAACCATTTATCCCAACTCTCTGCCTTCTGTTAGATAGCCAATCCTCTATCCATGCCAGAATATTACCCCCAATCCCGTGATGTTTTATCTTGAGCAATAATCTTTTGTGTGGCACCTTGTCAAATGCCTTTTGGAAGTCTAAATACACCACATCCACTGGTTCCCCTTTATCCACCCTGTATGTTACTTCCTCAAAGAACTCCAGCAAATTTGTCAAACATGACTTCCCCTTCATAAAACCATGCTGACTTTGTCCTATTAAATTATGATTATCCAAATGTCCCGTTACTGTCTGCTTAATAATGGACTCCAAAATTTTACCTACCACAGATGTTAGGCTAACCGGTCTATAGTTTCCAGCCTTCTGTCTACTGCCCTTTTTAAATAAGGGTGTTACATTAGCAGTTTTCCAGTCTGCCGGGATCTTTGCTGAGTCCAGGAGTTTTGGAAAATTATTACCAATGCATCCACAATCCCTACCGCCACTTCCCTCAAGACCCTAGGATGTAAGCCATCAGGGACGGTGATACACTTCCAAGTCAGGATGGTATGTTACTTGGAGGGGAACTTGGAGGTGGTTCCCATGCGCCTGCTGCCCTTGTCCTTCTAGGTGGAAGAGGTCGTGGGTTTTGGAGATGCTGCCGAAGAAGCCTTGTTGAGCTGCTGCATTGCATCTTGTAGATGGTACACAATGCAGCCACGGTACGCCGGTGGTGGAGGGAGTGAATGTTTAAGGTGGTGGATGGGGTGCCAATCAAGCGGGCTGCTTTGTCCTGGATGATATCCAGCTTCTTGAGTGTTGTTGGAGCTGCACTCATCCAGGCAAATGGAGAGTATTCCATCACACTCCTTACTTGTGCATTGTAGATGGTGGAAAGGCTTTGAGGAGTCAGGAAGTGAGGCACTCGCCGCAGAATACCTAGCCTCTGACCTGCTCTTGTTGCCACAGTATTTATGTGGCTGGTCCAGTTAAGTTTCTGGTCAATGGTGACCCCCAGGATGTTGATGGTGGGGGATTCGGCGATGGTAATGGCGTTGAATGTCAAGGGGCGGTGGTTAGACTCTCGCTTGTTGGAGATAGTCATTGCCTGGCACTTGTGTGGCGCAAAAGTTACCTGCCACTTATCAGCCCAAGCCTGAACGTTGGCCAGGTCTTGTTGCATGCGGGCATGGACTGCTTCATTATCTGAGGAATTGTGAATAGCACTGAACACTGTGCAGTCATCAGCAAACATCCCCATTTCTGACCTTATGTTGGAGGGAAAGTCATTAATGAAGCAGCTAAAGATGATTGGGCCTAGGACACTGCCCTGAGGAACTCCTGCAGCGATGTCCTGGGGCTGTGATAATTGACCTCCAACCACCACAACCATCTTCCTTTGTGCTCGGTATGACTCCAGCCAATGGAGAGTTTCCCCCCGATTCCCATTGACTTCAGTTTTACTAGGGCTCCTTGATGCCACACTCGGTCAAATGCTGCCTTGATGTCAAGGGCAGTCACTCCCACCTCACCTCTGGAATTCAGCTCCTTTTTCCATGTTTGAACCAAGGCTGTAATGAGGTTGGGAGCCGAGTGGTCATGGTGGAACCCAAACTGGGCATCAGTGAGCAGGTTATTGGTGTGTAAGTGCCACTTGATAGCACTGTCGACGACACCTTCCATCACTTTGCTGATGATTGAGAGGAGACTGATGGGGCGGTAATTGGCCGGATTGGATTTGTCCTGCTTTTTGTGGACAGGACATACCTAGGCAGTTTTCCACATTGTCAGATAGATGCCAGTGTTGAAGCTGTACTGGAACAGCTTGACTAGAGGCGCGGCTAGTTCTGGAGCACAAGTCTTCAGCACGACAGCTGGGATGTTGTCGGGGCCCATAGCCTTTGCTGTATCCAGTGTGCTCAGCTGTTTCTTGATATCACGTGGAGTGAATCAAATTGGTTGAAGACTGGCTTCTGTGAGGGTGGGGACCTCCGGAGGAGGCCGATATGGATCATCCACTCTGCACTTCTGGCTGAAGAAGGTTGCAAACACTTCAGCCTTGTCTTTTGCACTCATGTGCTGGGCTCTACCATCATTGAGGATGGCAATATTCATGGAGCCTCCTCCTCCCATTACTTGTTTAATGGTCCACTACGACTGGATGTGGCAGCACTGCAGAGCTTTGATCTGACAAGTTAATCGTAGGATCTCTTAGCTTTGTCTGTAGCATGCTGCTTCCGCTTTTTAGCATGCATGTAGTCCTGTGTTGCAGCTTCCCCAGGTTGGCACCTCATTTTTAGGTACATCTGGTGATGCTCCTGGCATGCTCTTCTACACTCCTTATTGAACCAGGGTTTTGACTAACTTGATTGAATTCTTTGACGAGGCAACACAAAAGGTTGATCAAGGTAGTGCAGTAGATATTGTATATATGGTCTTTCGGAAGGCATTCGACAAAGTACCACACAGGAGACTTATTAAGAAGATGGAAGCCCATGGAATTAAGGGGAAAGTGGTGGTAAGGATACAAAATTGCCTTAGTGGCAGGATGCAAAGAGTGGTGGTGGATGGATATTTTTCAGACTGGGAGGTGGTTTGCAGTGGTGTTCTCAAAGGGTCAGTTTTGGGTCCATTACTCTTTGCAACTTTTATAAATGACCTAGACTCTGGTATAGGGAGCAGCATTATAAAGTTTGCAGATGATACGAAACTTGGCAAATTAGTAGATCATGATGAGGATAGTTATAGGCTTCAGGATGACATGGATAGGTTGGTGAAATGGGAAAAAACATGGCAAATGAAGTTCAATGCAGAGAAGTGTGAAGTGATGCACTTTGGGAGGACTAATATGGAAAGACAGGAAACTATAAATGGCACGTTTTTGATAAGTGCAGATGAGCAGAGAGCCCTTGGTGTCCATATACACAAATCCTTAAAGGTGGCAGGTCAAGTTGATAAGGTGATTATGTATCGTCTTACCCTTCAATCTATTTTCCCAATCCACTCTACTCAATTCCGCTCGCATACCTTCATAGTCTCCTTTATTCAAGCTTAGCACGCTTGTTTGAGATCCAACCTTCTCACCCTCTAATTGAATATGGAATTCAACCATGTTATGGTCACTCGTTCCAAGGGGATCCTTTACTAGGACATTTTTAATTAATCCTGTCTCGTTACACGGGACCAGATCTAAGGTTGCTTGCCCCCTGGTCGGTTCAGTTACTTGGGTTTATAAATAGAGGAATAGAATATAAAAGCAAAGAGATCATGCTAGAATTGTATAAATCACTGGTTAGGCCTCAGCTAGAGTATTGTGGACAGTTCTGGGCACCACACTTCAGGAAAGGTGTAAAGGCCTTATAAAGGGTGCAGAGGAGTTTTACCAGGGACGAGGGACCTCAGTTATGAGGAGAGGATGGAAAAGTTAGGACTGTTCTCCTTGGAACAAAGAAGGTTAAGAGGTGACCAATAGCGGTTTTCATGATGATGAGTGGTTTTGATAGGAGTAAATAAGGAAAAACATATTCCCTCTGGTGAGTGGGTCAATAACTAGAGGTCATAAGAACGTACGAAATAGGAGCAGGAGTATGCCACTTGGCAGTTCGAGCCTGCTCCGCCATTCAATAAGATCATGGCTGATCTTCTCCCTCTTCTCCACTTTTCTGAAATGTCCCCATATCCCTTGATTCCCTTAATATTCAAAAATCTATTGATCTCTGTCTTGAATATACTCATGATGTGGAGATGCCGGTGTTGGACTGGGGTTATTACCAATGCATCCACAATCCCTACCGCCACTTCCCTCAAGACCCTAGGATGTAAGCCATGAGGTCCAGGTGATTTATCCGCCTTGAGTCCCATTAATTTACCGAGTACCACTTCCTTAGTGATTTTGATCGTGTTTAGCTCCTCCCCCCCCCCCCCCCCCCCCCCCCCCCCCCATAGCCCCCTGTTTGTCCAGTGTTGGGATATTCTTAGTGTCCTCTACTGTAAAGACTGATACAAAATATTCATTCAGTGTATTTGCCATCTCCATATTTCCCACCATTAATTTCCCGGTCTCATCCTCTAAGGGACCAACATTTACTTTAGCCGCCCTTTTTCTTTTTATATAATTATAAAAACTCTTACTATCTGTTATTATATTTTTTGCTAATTTACTTTCATAATCTATCTTCCCTTTCTTAATCAATCTTTTTGTTATTTTTTGCTGTCTTTTAAAGTTTTCCCAATCCTCTATCCTCCCACTAGATTTGGCTACCTTATAAGCCCTTGTTTTTAGTCGAATACTATCCTTAATTTCTTTACTTAGCCATGGATGACTGTCTTTTCTTTTGCACCCTTTTCTTCTCAGTGGAATATATATTTTTTGGAAGTTGTAAAATAACTGATCATGTATCGTCTTACCCTTCAATCTATTTTCCCAATCCACTCTACTCAATTCCGCTCGCATACCTTCATAGTCTCCTTTATTCAAGCTTAGCACGCTTGTTTGAGATCCAACCTTCTCACCCTCTAATTGAATATGGAATTCAACCATGTTATGGTCACTCGTTCCAAGGGGATCCTTTACTAGGACATTTTTAATTAATCCTGTCTCGTTACACGGGACCAGATCTAAGGTTGCTTGCCCCCTGGTCGGTTCAGTTACATACTGCTCAAGAAACCCATCCCTAATACACTCAATGAACTCATCCTCAAGGCAGCCCTGCCCAATTTGATTTGTCCAATTAATATGATAGTTAAAATCCCCCATAATTATAGATGTTCCCTTATTACAAGCCTCAACTATTTCCTGATTGATACTCCGTCCAACAGAGTTGCAACTGTTCGGAGGCCTATAGACTACGCCCACTAGTGTTTTTTTCCCCTTATTATTCCTTATCTCCACCCAAACTGTTTCATTATCCTGATTTTTTGACCCAATATCATTTCTCTGTATTACAGTGATTCCTTCCTTTATTAACATAGCCACCCCACCTCCCCTTCCTTCCTGCCTGTCCTTCCTGATCGTTAAATAACTTGGTATGTTTAATTCCCAGGCATTGTCACCTGGAGCAGGAGTAGGCCATTCGGCCCTTCGTGCATGCTCCACCATTCAATATGATCATGGCTGATCCTTTATCTCAATACCATATTCCCGCTCTCTCCCCATACCCCTTGATGCCTTTTGTGTCTAGAAATCTATCTATCTCCTTCTTAAATATATTCAGTGACTTGGCCTCCACAGCCTTCTGTGGTAGAGAATTCCACAGGTTCACCACCGTCTGAGTGAAGAAATTTCTCCTCATCTCAGTCCTAAATGTCCTACCCTGTATCCTGAGACTGTGACCTCTCGTTCTAGACTCCCCCAGCCAGGGGAAACATCCTCCCTGCATCCAGTCTGTCTAGCCCTGTCAGAATTTTATACGTTTCAATGAGATCCCCTCTCATTCTTCTAAACTCTAGTGAATACAGGCCTAGTCGACCCAATCTCTCCTCATACAACAGTTCTGCCATCCCAGGAATCAGTCTGGTGAACCTTTGCTGTACTCCCTCTGTGGCAAGTATATCCTTTCTTAGGTAAGGAGACCAAAACTGCACACAGTACTCCAGGTGTGGTCTCACCAAGGCCCTGTACAACTGTAGTAAGACATCCTTGCTCCTGTACGCAAATCCTCTTGCAATGAAGGCCAACATACCATTTGCCTTCCTAACTGTTTGCTGCACCTGCATGTTTGCTTTCAGTGACTGGTGTACAAGGACACTCGGGTCCCTTTGTACATCAGCATTTCCCAATCTATCACCATTTAAACAATACTCTGCTTTTCTGTTTTTCCTACCGAAGTGGATAACTTCACATTTATCCTCGTTATACTGCATCTGCCATGTATTTGCCCACTCACTCAACTTTTCTAAATCACCTTGAAGCCTCTTTACATCCTCTTCACAACCCCACCTAGTTTCGTGTCGTCACCAAACTTGGAAATATTACAGCCCAGATCCAAGGTCGTCCCATCCTCTGTCGTCGAATTACAGTATGCAGACGACGCTTGCGTCTGCGCTCACTAGGAGGTCAAACTCCAAACCATTGTCAACACCTTCACCGAAGCGTACGAGAGCATGGGTCTTACACTAAACATCCGTAAGGCAAAGGTCCTCTACCAACCTGCCCCCGCCACACAGTACTGCCCCCCGATTATCAAAATCCACGACAAGGCCTTGGACAACGTGGACCACTTTCAACAAGGGCAGACGTCGATGACTAAGTCCAACACCGCCTTCAGTGTGCTAGTGCAGCCTTCGGTCGCCTGAGGAAGAGAGTGTTTGAAGACCAGGACCTCAAACCCGGCACTAAGCTCATGGTCTACAGAGCAGCAGTGATACCTGCCCTGCTGCATGCCTCAGAGACATGGACCATGTACAGCAGGCACCTCAAAGCACTGGAGAGGTACCACCAACGCTGCCTCTGCAAGATCCTGCAAATCCATTGGCAGGATAGGCGCACCTACGTCCGTGTTCTCACTCAGGCCAACATCCCCAGCATCGAAGCTTTGACCACACTCGATCAGCTCCGATGGACGGGTCACATCGTCCGCATGCCCGATACGAGACTCCCAAAACAAGCGCTCTACTCTGAGCTCTGACACGGCAAGAGAGCCCCAGGTGGGCAATGGAAACACTTCAAGGACACCCTCAAAGCCTCCTTGAAAAAGTGCAACATCCCCACTGACACCTGGTAATCCCTGGCCCAAGACCGCACAAAGTGGAGGAGAAGCATCCGGGAAGGCGCCGAACACCTCGAGTCTCTTCGCCGGGAGCAAGCGGAAGCCAAGCGCAAGGCGAGCACGTCAACCCAAGCACCCCACCCACCCGCCCCTTCAACCCACCTGTGACAGAGACTGTAGGTCCCGCACTGGACTCATCAGTCACCTGAGAAGTAATTTTAATGTGGAAGCAAGTCATCCTCGGTTCCGAGGGACTGCCTAAGAAGAAGAATTACATTTGGTTCCCTCATCCAAATCATTGATATATACAGGAAACTCTATTAACCGGCACCCAAATATCCGGAAATCTCTCTTAACCGGCAAAATTCTTGAGTAGGTAACCGGGGTTTTCCTTCATCTCTCGTTTAAAATTAACTTTAAAAAAAACCCCGAGGCGTTTGCCTTGTATCGGAGCGTGTAGATTGGGAGGGGACTGTGCAGCCTGGGTAGGCAGCGGGCACAACTGATGGTCAGCTGGCGGTCCCCGTGGAGACGGAGCTCCGAATGCAGGCGCATGTCAATGTGTACGGGGCTCTCATACGTTGGGAGATATAACTCTCTGTTATCCGGACTTTTTGATTAACCGGCACCACGCCGGTCCCGTCGGTGCCGGTTAATAAAGAGTTTCCTGTATTGTGACTAGCTGGGGCCCAAGCACTGATCCCTGCGGTACCCCACCTAGTCACCGCTTGCCACCCCGAAAAAGGCCCATTTATTCCTACTCTCTGTTTCCTGTCTGTTAACCAATTTTCAATCCATGCCAGTATATTACTCCCAATCCCATGTGCTTTAATTTTGCACACTAACCTCTTATGTGGGACTTTATCAAAGGCCTTCTGAAAATCCAAATACACCACATCCACTGGTTCTCCCTTATCTATTCTACCAGTTACATCCTCAAAAAACTCCAGTAGGTTTGTCAAACACGATTTCCCTTTCATAAATCACTCCAGATGGTTGGGGAGTGGGTTGACGGGAGGCGAGGGGAGCAGGTTTGGGGGAAATGGGCTAGGGGGGAAGGGGAGATGGTTGGGGAGTGGGTTGGCGGGAGGCGAGGGGAGCAGGTTTGGGGGAGTGGGCTAGGGGGGAAGGGGAGATGGTTGGGGAGTGGGTTGGGGCGAGGGGAGCAGGTTTGGGGGGAGTGGGCTAGGGGGGAAGGGGAGATGGTTGGGGAGTGGGTTGGCGGGAGGCGAGGGGAGCAGGTTTGGGGGAGTGGGCTAGGGGGGAAGGGGAGATGGTTGGGGAGTGGGTTGGGGCGAGGGGAGCAGGTTTGGGGGAGTGGGCTAGGGGGGAAGGGGAGATGGTTGGGGAGCAGGTTTGGGGGGAGTAGGCTAGGGGGGAAGGGGAGTGGGTTGACGGGAGGTGAGGAGGGCAGGTTTGGGGGAGTGGGCTGGGTGGGAAGGGGAGTGGGTTGGGGCGAGGGGAGATGGTTGGGGAG